>OX155969.1:10304042-10361614 GCA_944548615.1 Micropterix aruncella
ATATATATATATATATATATATATATATATATATATATATATATATATATATATAAACTATATATATATTATATATATATATATATATATATATATATATATATATATATATATATATATATATATATATATATATATATATATATATATATATATATATATATATATATATATATATATATATATATATATATAGAAATATTTGATAGTTTTGTGTATATATTCTTTTTAGAATTGACCTAGCTGACCCGGCAAACGTTGTTTTGCCATATAAATAAATTTTAAGTAATTTCTAGTGTAGATAAAAAATAGCTTACTTATTGTTAGTGTGTAAGAATGTGGTATATGCGTGAAATAGGCATGGAGCACTGTGAACGATGAGGGAATATAAAAATAACAAAAGGCAAACATTATTTTTAAGTTATTATAATTTATTCCTTAAAATTATATATCATTAATTAATCAATTACGACAGGAACACTAACAAACAATATCAATCTCTTAATGCTATAGCGTGAACAATATTTTTTGTTAGTCCATCTTTAGCTAACACAAACAAAACGATGTCATTTGAAAGCATGAATTGAATGTTCGAATTGACTTCAGGAACACGTTAGAATCTGGATCCGTGCCGATAAGTAAACCGTTCAATGGTTCAGGTGGTGTTTCAATTTCAGGTAGTTGCACTTTTCCTGACGCGCAACACATCCCAGCTGGCTCATTTTTGAATTTCAGAGCATGACAATGCGGACATTCCTTATCCATAGCACCAATTACCACTTTTGAATGAGCATAATATTCAATATCGGGCTCATACTGGAATGCTAGACGCAGGAATGAATCAGATGTAAATGCTCGATGTACCTGTTGTCGTTGTTGGTCATTTGTTCTGCGTCTATTGACTGTGAAACGGCGTGATTGTCGTTGTTCTAATCTTATTACTTCATTGCGTTCAGCTCGTGTATCTTCTGACTCTTCTTGACGCAATTGCGCCATTCTGACACGTGCATCAGTATTTTGTTGCTGGATTTGTTCTTCGGTTCTTTCGGATCTTCTATTTCCCAAGCTTCGAGATTTACTTGTATTACGGCTCAAATCAGTCCCTTTGCGTTTTCTTGGCATTGCTCACTGTACAAAACACACATAAATAGAATTAATGAAATTACTTAATGATGAAAAATGTTAAAGGTATAATTAGGGCCAGGATTTTTGCCGCAGTTTTGAAATGATTAGTTTGAATTTATGAAATTATAGCAAAAATTCAGACAAAAGTTGTAAAAAATTAAATTTTACGAAAAAAATTGTCTCTTATAGTTTTCTCATACAACCAATATTTCCATCGATATTTCAAATTAAAGATTCATAATGATTGATTCAAATTTTTGGAAACTATGAAAATCTTAATTGTTAAATTACATTTTTTTAATAAAATTAAATTAAAATTACATTTTTAAAAGATCAAATATATTTGCCGTAATGTCAAAAACTTAAGAGCATTAATTGTAAAATGTTAAAATGAAATCACGGCAAAAATCTTGGCCCTAGTTATAATGTATTTAATATTTGGTTGTACACACATTCATTTACATATTCATGTAAACATTAGACTGTTTTACAAAAGCGAAAAAATTTATTTTTCATAATCATATCGAAAATATATGGTTAGAAATGGTAAAAAAAATTAATACAAAAAAAAGTTTGCCCAATTTGAATAAAAATTAAATTCCACCGAATCTTTTTTGACCGTTTCCAACAACATTTTCGATATAAATAAAAAAAAGTATACTTACAACACAAAAGCCGTTGTTGGTGGAAGCTCGTGCCACGTGTTGAGTACTTTTGAGGTTATGAAAATCACTTGATTAACTAATCGTGCAAAATACACTCTAAATTGATAATTTTATTATTATTAATAAAATAGGAATGATTAATAGTTAATATGAGAGTTACACTGAGATAGCAAAATAATAATTGTCAACGTTACTACTACACTTGATGCATAAACAATAATGATGGCCGACAACTGTGTAGGGAGTGAGAGAAGTCTTATTGTGTGAGAGGAACAGGAGACCGGCTTCGTTCTCATCCCTACTCCGTGCTGTTTACTGGGTCAGAAGTGACATCTGTAGACAACTGGCGGGGATAACTAATTAAATGACGATTGATCAGTTATCGACCGGGGATGAAAAATGATTAAATTACTAAAATGCCTATTAAAAAATAGGGGTTGGTGATAAAAGGGTAAAAATTTAGGGTTGTATGTATTTTTTAATGCGACATAATAAAAAAAATAAAGAAATTAAAAAATGTCTAAAAATTAAAGAAAAATGTTAAGGGTGGACAACCCTTATCACTAAGGGGTATGAAAAATAGATGTTGGCCGATTCTCAGACCTACTCAATATGCTCACAAAATTTCATGACAATCGGTCAAGCCGTTTCGGAGGAGTACGGGAACGAACATTGTGACACGAGAATTTTATATATAAGATATATATATATATATATATATATATATATATATATATATATATATATATATATATATATATATATATATATATATATATATATATATATATATATATATATATATATATATATATATATATATATATATATATATATATATATATATATATATATATATATATATATATATATATATATATAGAAATATTTGATAGTTTTGTGTATATATTCTTTTTAGAATTGATCAATAAGATCGCATTGATCAATACATCGTGACGAAGGATTCCCTTGATCGGATATATATATATATATATATATATATATATATATATATATATATATATATATATATATATATATATATATATATATATATATATATATATATATATATATATATATATATATATATATATATATATATATATATATATATATATATATATATATATTGTAACGTTGCCCGATTAAGAAAAGCCTGTTGTTAGGTCATGGGAAAATATCTTTCATGGAATTCAGGATCGCCGTGGAAAAAAAAAGGTGTAATGGTTTCGTGATGTGTGAGTGTGGGCGCCACCACGGAAATCCTGGTTGATTGGAGACTCGGGTCGCTACAAGAAAAAGCAGGCGTGGTCGCTGCCTGACCTTGAACGCCGCAGAAGGGGATACGCGACAGGATCTGGGACCGCGGCTGCTCAGTGGAAAGGGTCGTGGTAAACCCAAGGAATCCTGCGCGGGTAAAGGAGAGCTTCTGGAAGAGAAGGACAGCCTTGCTTCTATTGTGAGAAAAAGGGGAAAAAATTATGGAAAGGAAAGTGGGAAAAGTAATAAATCGGGATATAACACGTACTTACTGCGGCTTATCGCCGGACCTGGAAAATAAAGTAGATATCCGACCGCTGTGAAGTCGCGCGCGATCCGAGCTGTCAGATCGCTGCGCGGCGGTTTCTGCGCCGATGTGTAGCGGCGAACTTCGCGCCAATTTACTTTCGTATGTTACTAATTTGACCTTGCACCATTTATATCGTAAAGCAAGAATAGAATTTCTCTCCGTGTGCGAAAGATTAACCCTTTTTAGGACAAAAGACTCAAAGTACGATACAAGGTGTATTACTCATAAATTACAGGTTTTATTTGGAAAACATTTTGATTTAAGTATGCGAAATGTATTCGGGAGGACTTCTAGTACCTTTGCAAGCCCTTCAGTGCGGAGGAATCGCCGGGGCGTACGTGGAAAGTCACGGTAGGTAGGTCGCTAAACTCACGGGAGGTCCGCGCCTACGGGTTGATATGGGGATCTCGGAATGGATTTCGGGAACACCTCTATCGATATGCTTTTATAGTGTTTATACAAAGGGGGCCTTTTGAAAGGTGTGAATCCTCAACAACCGCCGGCGCGCGGGCTTGCGTTACGTCGGTCTGGATGCCGCCGACTACTAGGGAGCGCGTTCTCTGAATCGTCCCACGGTTTCACGGGAACTACGCGCCGAATCCTTGGATTCTCTCTCGCGCTCGGCTAGGTTGAATGTTGTGTCAATTGACGATTAAACGAGAAACGCCCTAAGGCGAACTATAGAGAGCGCTCTTGCACTAGATTAATTGATTAGATTGTTTAATATGAGATATAATACTTATTAGCTGAACTCTGGGGGTTTTAAAGTTTGGGGAGTCAGAAAAACGTGAACCCTAAAAACTCGCCTGGTATGGAAGGTAGGTCCCTCGGAGGCTGGGGTTCGTTGCGGCTCGACTGCGGGATTTGCGCACTGATATTGCCCGGTAAAACTATTGAATTTCAGACGAACTTATACGTGTCACTGCGGCTCCGCTTTGCAAGAAAATGTGGACCACTGGGGGATTGACCCCCAGCGGCCGCGAGCACTCCGCTTCGTTCCGCGGTTCAAATCTAAGAGCGGGTATCTAATTGGACGCCCGATCCGGTCGGTTTTGAATTTAGTCGTCTGGCAATTTTTTGCCGCTAATCCGACTAGGGGTGTGCGTTGTTGTATCGCATGATGCGATCATGGCAACGGTTGGAAGTCAAGATAATTCGTTTATGTGCTGATTAAATTGTGGCGAAGTGTAAGGTGAATTATATCGGAGTTTTACTAATATATTTTAGGGAAGTAAATTCCCGTGACGAGTAGTTCGTCACAATATATATATATATATATATATATATATATATATATATATATATATATATATATATATATATATATATATATATATATATATATATATATATATATATATATATATATATATATATATATATATATATATATATATATATATATATATATATATATATATATATATATATATATATATATATATATATATATATATATGGACGGTGTTATGAAGGAAACATCCAACCCACACATTTAGGTATTTGAGGTAGACTACTAGTCAATCCAAAATAAATTACTCTACATTTTTGTTGAAGGCATCCAACCTCTAATAGCAACCCATTCCTTAGAAAATCGTTTATTAGTATTCCATAATTTGCTTTATGACGCAAAATTTAAGCTTCAAAAACTTCCATACCACATGAATGGTTTCAATAAAAATTTGAAACATTCCTTAACGGCAGTAATTATCAATTTTAAGAAGCATCTATACCACTTAATTGTGTTCTTGGTTATATGATATCGAGACAATATCATTATTTTTAAAGCATCCATGTGGGTTAAATTGTTTATAAGAGAAGGATATTTTTTTGCAAACTGTGAAATTCAATTTTAAAGAAACATCCAAGTGGGTTGAATGTATTTAGAAAAGTTTGGATATTAGATTTTATGATATTGTAAAAGCATCCATGTGGGTTAGTCAGTTTTTATAAAAAGATAATTTATAGGCGAATAATTTTATTAAATTTTTTAAAAACATTCAAGTGGGTTGGGTGTTTATGTAAACTGTGTAGAGATTGCAATTCATCTTTATAATATGAAACCATCCATGTGGTTTGAACATTTCATGCTAATTCAATAAATGCATATGATTACTAAAATGCTTAATATTTTAAAGAAATCCATGTGACGCCATGACTTCAATCCATGTTTTAAAGATTATATGAGCTCTACTCACAACAACATGAAACTCCAGCTAGTTTGAGTTTCTACAAAAATATATTTTACACTAAGTTTAACTTGGGATTTCAGACCATGAAAAAAGATACGTGTAACGCATGTGATACTTTTAAAGTTAAAATTGACACGAAACCGATGAAGAAAAGAAAAGTGAGATAATTCAGAATAGAGACGACCATCAGAGATTAGCAACAGAAACTTGAGATCTGCTCAAAAAAGATTTATTGTTAGCACAAACTGAATCTGACACTCAATGTCTTACTTTTGACATGCAAAAAACTCTGCCAAAAATACTTACGAACATTGTGTACTAAAAGCGACAACTATGGTTATATAATCTCGGTATTTATAGCGGAAAATCAAAAAAAGGTCACTGTTACACTTGGTTAGAGGGCAAGGCTGGTAAAGGTTCACAAGATATAGGTTCTGCTCTCATAAAATACATCGAAAAGAGCATTGATTTAAACATTAATAATCTAATTTTATGGTGCGATTCTTGCGGAGGGCAGAATCGCAACATTAAGTTAACTATGATGCTGAAAGCTTTGTTGCAATCACACCCTTCATTAAAAGCCATTACGATTCGGTTCCTGGTTTCAGGTCATAGTGTCCTTCCTAATGACAAGGATTTTGGAGACATAGAATGTGCTCTCAAACACCAACAGCGGCTCTATACACCAATTGATTACCTACTTGAACGTCATAAAAAGTTGCCGCAAGAAAAATCAACTTGTCGTTGAGGTAATGTCCAGGGAAGAATTCTACAGCTCCGAATTACTAGAATAAGATATCGTAAATCGGAAATCTGATGTGAACAAAAACAAGCTCAACTGGTTCCGTATCAGAGAAATTCAGATTAAATTTGAAGATCCATACCATCTCTATGTGAAGAATAGTTTCGATGAAGTGGCAAAACAAATCAATCTGCAATTCATACGTACGACGCAGCGTTGGCCCATAAGGAGTGAAGATACTTCTGAGGATGGCACACATTTTATTACATTATTGACGCCGCTTTGGCCTGCCGGCAAGCCAATACCTCAAGCCAAATTAGACGATTTGATCAGCATGTTCTATCTTATTCCTGCTGACGCCAATGATTTTTATCTTAACTTAAAGGGTTCCTCTGATATAAATGAGGATATTGACGGATTTAATAGTGTAATGGAATTTGAAATTGAACAAAACGAGTAAATTTTAAAATCCAGAAGCCAACATTATTATAAAAATATGTATAACGAAGTAATTTTAATGTTTATAATAAAACATCCAATCCACATTGACTGTGTTTGTGTTGATTTATTTAAAAACTACTATCCCACATATTTCTCTTTCTGAAAGACATAGAAAAAAAGGAAATAGACAGACTTAACAAACCAAAAAATATATATTTTCCTACATATAACCACATTAGATGTAATATAAAACATACAAAATAAAACAAAATAAAAAATCTGAAAACATTCAAACTCATTTATCTCAAAACTTCCATTTTGGGGTTGGATGTTTCCTTCATAACACCGTCCATATATATATATATATATATATATATATATATATATATATATATATATATATATATATATATATATATATATATATATATATATATATATATATATATATATATATATATATATATATATATATATATATATATATATATATATATATATATATATATATATATATATATATATATATATATATATATATATATATATATATTTGATTGGTTTTTTGTAAAATTTCTTTTTTTAAGAATTCGTTTAAAGGATGGCACTTTGATGAAAATATAAAAATAATAATAGCCACTTACATAGCTGGAAGGTTTTCCCGGACTGGATTAGGAAATGCTTATTTTAAATGAGATGTATGCCTGGATGAGCACCACTTTCGACAGTGCAATGTAGGTTTAATGGGATCCCTTTATCGCTAGCGAACGATCGCCCTTCATCCACATCTCAAAAACAAAGCGTATCCTTTTGCAAACCAAAATAAAATGTCTTTATTAAAGACAAATTAAAGCAAAAACAATGAAAAAAATCACAATGAATCGTCTTTTAAATGCGGAATGACATACCGAAAATTCGATTTGAAATTCGAATATTAGAACTTCGTGGGTATCGAGGTAGCATATATCCGCGTAGTCAAGTAACGGGAGTAGCAAGGATTGTGCCAGAGTTTGGCGAGTGCTTAAGGGCAGGAAGTTTTGTATCCTCTTAAGTCTTTGAAAACTGGCATAAAGTTTCTTGCTGACCGCCCTTACTCGATCATGCCAAAAAGATTTTTGTCAAAAATTATACGTTTTTTATTTTTATTATTATTATTATTTTATTATTATACAAAATGTTTCATTAATACACTTTGCAAAATATTATGAATATTTTAGTGACTGTGTTTGGTTCTTAGAAAATTATTCCATTCTGACATTTTGGAAAATTATAAAATTATCTAATTATAGGTACTTGAAAAAAAACAATATGTTTTAATAATACAACCCAGGTTTTTTCTGAAGAATAGTTCTTTTATTACACGACTTCCCAACAAAAACGTGTGTAATGTGTTCAGGATTCATATATGTATGTTTTTCGTTTCTTTATCCCGATTGTTCGTTTCTTTATCCCGATAATGCTTTAACCGATTTAGAAGTGTGTGGAAATCCTTAGAATCGTTATGTGTCATTGGGTGTTATGTGTCATAGGGCGTTATGTGTCGTTATGTCAGGGTCATCGTTATGTGACCTGGTGTTATAGGGTACCTAAGTTGTCCAAATGTCAAATTAATAATTGTCCAAATGTCCATATGTCAATAAATACCTCGTGTTTAGTATCAAATCAAAGGTCTGATTGAATAGATTATGGATATCACGAATATCACAGAATTCGCAAACGTCTTTAAGCACTGGATGTTTACAGAATTAACACGCGTCAAAGGGGCCGTAACGGAGCACCCGTAAATTGAATTTTAATTCAACAAATATCGTTTCAATGTAGAACTTTATTCCTAAAAAACGTGGTTTTCGGCGCGAATACATTTTTTCTTTTGTAAAAATTATAAATACATAAGTTCAGTTTTTATAAAGGCGGTTGTGTTTTTATCTAATCAATATCTCTCTATCGAATCAAGCAATATATATGTTCTTATCGAATGAGTATAATTTTTAAATATCATGATGTGTTTTAATTATTTGAATTATGTAGGATTGAGATTTCAAGCTTTAAAGTGGGGCTGTCCAATCTTTTCATATAATATGCGTTTCATATAATGTGAGTAATAGTTTGATTTCTTTGAAGAGTAGGGGGGAAGGGGGGGGGGGGGGAATAAATGGTAGAAAGGGGAGTTCTATAACATTTCGGATTTGTAAGGTTTCGAAAATACATTTTTTTAAAAAGGCTCGGAAATTTCGGTTTTTTTTGCATTAAAATATACACGAACAAGTAAATATATTACAAAGAACAATAAATACGACTGCCATTACAGAAAGTGAAGTATTGTATTAATAATTATTTTAATTATGGTTTTTTTGTGAACCATTTGTGGTTTATATAGATACATGGATATTTCCGAAATGTACTCAATCAGCCCTTTCATTTGACACTAAACATATAATTATGTTAATTTATTGACATTCGGTCATTTGGACAAGTATTTTTTGACATTTGGACAGTTTAACATAACATAAAGATTCTAACAATATGACACGCATATGAATCTATTTAGAAGTTATGATGAAATAAATAATCAGGGTTTCATACTTAATACATATCGGTTTTTTTCAGATTGCGATTGCGTAGTTTTATAATTTTACAAAATGCTGGATAGGAATAAATTCGTACGAACCAAAAACGTTTATTTAAAAATCGGCCGGCCGCGATATATATTATATACATATATAACATACATGACTAACAAGATTAATTACTAGGTTCATGAGGGAGTTTATGAAAAAACGATATTGTTAGTATTTATTTATTAACAAAATCGACTTAAAATTGCGGCACAATTTTTTGCTTGCGAAGAGGCTGGCTTTTGACCGGTTAAGGCGCGACGATGTGTACGTAAATCGAAATGTATATCCTGGTAACCGTATTTTTCATGTCAAAACACCTCCTCGTGCCACTGGTTGTCGCGTGGTACATGGTACATGCGTGCCGCGGGTTGGCCATCGCCGCTCCAAAAATCTTTATGTATGTGCTGATACGACTGTAACCAAATTATCGTGTATAAAAGCCCTTATATAGCCCGTACTATTTCTGTCGCTTACAGTAGGAAGGAAGACGCGGGCCACGGATAATCAACTGGGCGAGGTTCAGTTTCCATTCGTTCAGAAAAAGTCTCACTTGGTGTTCGTGGCAGCAATGGATCGTTGGACTGGAAAGACTGCTGTGGTCACTGGAGCCAGCACTGGCATCGGAGCAGAAATCGTGCTACAGCTGGCTGATGCTGGAGTAAATGTCGTGGGCTTGGCTCGCAGAAGCGAGAAAATTAAGGTGTGTGCGCTAAACTTATTCTAATGTCATTAATTAAACGGTATTATTGCAGTATAGGAACCTCTTCTAGATTGTTGATATATATATATATATATATATATATATATATATATATATATATATATATATATATATATATATATATATATATATATATATATATATATATATATATATATATATATATATATATATATATATATATATATATATATATATATATATATATATATATATATATATATATATATACATATATATGTATATATATATATATATATATATATATATATATATATATATATATATATATATATATATATATATATATATATATATATATATATATATATATATATATATATATATATATATATATATATATATATATATATATATATATATATATATATATATATATATATATATATATATATATATATATATTAATATATATATATATATATACATACATACACGACCTTTAGAGCACATCTATTCAACCTTGGCTTGACCGAGAGCAAGGACTGCCGAATATGTGGCGAAGAACCTGAAGACCATACACATCGTTGGTCGCTGCCCAGGCCTCGCCGCTAAAAGACACAGTTTCCTGGGACGAGCCTTTCTCGAACCTAGCGATCTGCCCAACTTGAAGGTCAGTGATCTACTTGGACTGGTAAGAAGTACTGGGCTAGTTTATGTTAAAAACGAGCTTTTTCGTATTCAAAATGGAAAAAAAACGAAAAAAGTGAAAAAAAATAACAGCTTTTGAGATATTCAAAAGTGTTCCGGAGGGCTGCCGAGGTCGAAAATTTGGATTTCGCATCTCAGGCACATCCCATACAAGAACAAAAAACAAAACTTACTACCTCCAATTGATGCAACTGATGCCATATAGACAAATTTGGCATGCATTTTTTTTTAAGAATTGTCCCCCTGGTTACATAGCGCATACATTAAACGCAAATGTTTATATTTCTATTATGGTAAGCAAAGTGCAACCGAGCCCGCCTTGCTAGGCACCCCTGTATTGAGGCGGCCTCACTTCCGGAGTCCCACTAAAGTACCTACCTACCACGGTTGTGTCAAAAGAAAAATTTAAGATACCACATATATTTTTTTTAGAATCACAAAATTTACGTCCTATGACCCAAAATTGGTCTATAAGGGCTCTATTATCTCCCTTATAGACCCAAATAACCACTTCAAATTTCTTGGCAGAAAAATCACCTGCCAGGGAAAAGACCTCTCTGGCGATCATGTTATAGAACATTTCAGTAGTTGCCTGGAAAAGATAGATGCATTGCTAATTTCTGGCCCTCGTAAGGCTTGGATCTATGACAACTATCTAACTTCACATTTGTCATGGCCCTTTCTTATTTACTATTTCACCAAAACCCAACTGTCTCGTCTGGATACACTGGTGACAGCTAGTCTAAAATCCTGGTTGCCCTTAGCCAAACCAGCTGACCCCTCGACTCTCTTCAGGTCCAAACACAATTTTGGGCTAGCTCTAAAACTGCCCTCTCTGCTCTACGCCAACTCCAGAATAACCAAAAATTCGATTCTAAGTAATTCCAAGGATCCGGCAATATCGAAGCACGTAGTAAGTGGCCGTAGTGAGTCAAATGATCTACAAGCCCGCGTTGACTTCCACAAAAAGTTCCTTACTGGAATCAGCCAGAATGGCACTGGTCTGGGGTATGGCAGTACAACCATGAGCGATGTGGACTTGAAGAAGTCTCTCTTGCGGGGAGATTACGACAGCAAAAGTATGGCTCATGCTATTGGCCTTCAATGCCAGAATGATTGGACAACAATTGGAGACTTTTGCATTCCTCCTCCAATGCACTGGAAAGTAATGTTGTATGACTGGACGCCAGAGATGCTGAAATTTTATTTAAATGCCTTTCAGCAGTGGCGGCTCTAGACCACACTTGGACGTCGGCGAAATTAGGTTCGCGAGGCCTTTTTTATTTCCCAGTCAAAAAGAAAACGTTAGATTTCATGAGCCGAATTATAGTGAAACTAATGTATGAGTAAACGAGTTTTATTGCTAATGATGGTAAAAATTACACAAATAGAAATTAAAATAAACGAACTTTTCGGCTTTTGGCCTAACTGAACTTTTTCAGGATTATGTCATAGCTAATACTAGCTGCTATTTCAGCTTCAATTGATAGAATTGATAACGCAGATAGTCTCTCTTGGGTCATCGTGCTTCTCAAGTAGGTCTTAATCAATTTTAACTTTGAGAAGCTTCTCTCAGCGGAAGCTGTACTGACGGGAACTGTGAGCATGATTCTAATTGCTATGTAAACATTTGGATATATTTCTTCCAAATTATTTTCTAAAATGTACTGAATGAGTTGTTTCGCGTCGTTGACAGAGTTAAGTGAATTCGCTTTTAAAAGCTGTAGCTCTTCATGTAGCTCGAAAGGCTGTATGTCACTGCTTTCGCCGTCGCCTTCTCGCAGTATTGTACCTAAAATATACAATAATTTTTGAAATGCAACTACAATTGAAAGGAACTCTGTAACTGTTGGAAGTGTTAGGACTAGTAAAATAAATGCTTCGATCTAATAAAGGACATGATTTACAACGTGATCGACCACATGGTTGTAGGCCCAAATTTTTGTTATTACTAAGATAATTTCGATTATTTTTATTTAAATTATTAAGTTTACGAAATGATAAAATTGGTGGTATATCTAATAAACCTTTGGTTGATGGGTCGTTAGCTATAATAGGGAATAAATCTGCTAAAATAGGTCGCAGTTTCTCAGTGCCAGGAAAATAAGTAGTACCTACTCAGAAAGATTTTATTTTGATTTAAATTTGAAAGTAATTTAGGTTTAAGTGAAAATTTTGTTTCGGAATTAATTATATTTTTATCTAACAAAGAGGCAGGATAATTTATTTCTATTAGTGATTTTTTAAGATTGTAAGGTACTTATCAAAATTTTTAAAATTAATAATTAAAATAAAAACAAAAAAAAAATACCAAAATAAACCGACTACAAAAAAATGCACTAAAAGTAAACACGATGGCGTAGTTTAGTTTCTTTAATTTACATACAATTAACCTTTTTTCTACTCAATATTATATTCTTACGAACTATACTTAAACGACCACGAAGCCAAGCAACACAGAACTACAGGAGCATCTGCAGGTCTGAATTATGCCATTCCTCGAGTTAATTCTTTATTTGTCCAAAGAAAATTTAACTATGTAGCACCCAAAGGACAGAGAACGAATTTTATTTACATGTCGCTTCGTCGTGTCCAATTGAAGGTCGAAAACCGTTCTTGGACGCATCAAAATAATCGTGTTAGATAGTAAGTCCCGTTACTACTCTTTAATAAACATACATAGGTAGTCAAGAATTTAACTACTAGAATGTCAAACTATAAATATAAATACAAACAACTAAAATAGAAGCGTAATATTTGAAACAGTCAATGACTCGAAAAGATACGTAGTAAAACTCTTCATTGTCATATTCAAATTGTCAGTAAAATGTTAAATAATCAAATTAAAACTACACCATGCATTCAAAAACTAAAATTACAAACATAAGATGAAATAAAATAACCAAATAAAAACACCAGACAATAAGGCTCTACTTTTTTAAGTCATTTAAATGGGCACAATATTTGAAAAGTCATGGCCCTTTGGCCAGATCATAGAAAGGGTGGCCTATCAACATCTCCGCTGTTTGATAGTGGTAAGAAGTAAATTATAGAATTGAATGCTAAGGTGTAAGTAGCTTTTCTGTACTTTTGCCAGTCGTATTCGGGGTACGCATAAAAGGGAGCTACCGCGGGTATGGTGCTAGTGAATATCCGCATTAATTGAAGTTTCTGCGAGGTACTGTCTAGCATATTATTTTATTATTTAGTCGCGATTAAATCAATCGTGACTAAATCAATCGTGATTGATTAGTTGATTGAAATATTCAATCGATTGACACAACACTGAGTACGGTCAGCAGGCTAGGTTTCGGGACGCCTGACGCTGGCGTACTAGGAAAGGTTTATTTTAATTAGAATCCCAAAGTGTTTTGGAAAACGTGTCTGCGTAGAATTTCTCGATAACTATAAAAGAACGACTTATACTGAATCAGTTGCACTAAACTAGTTTCTTCCTTTTAATACAGGCGTTGATACCTAAAGTTAAAGGCAAAGGAAGGATAATTCCATTAAAATGCGACGTTTCAAAACCTGAAGATATCTCGAAGGTGTTCGCTGACATCAAGAAACAGATTGGAGGTATCGATATCCTGGTGAACAATGCTGGCGTCGCTAGAGAAGGAAAAATCTTAGGTAACTTAATAAAGAATTTATGAACGAAAACCGTTGTGTCAACCCAACACTTTCCCGGCAAGAAGACAAGCAACTTTCAGCGCGTTCCAACCCAACCTCTGCCCGCACACCAATTCGTAGTGTACTTATTTATTTATTTAATTAATTTATCAACGCATTTACAATAAATATGCATCGCTAATATTCACTTCGTAATATGCATCGCTAATAATCACAACCGTGGCACTCTATTGGGACTCCCGAAGTGAGCTCGCCTTAACACAGGGGTGCCTAGCAAGGCGGGCTCTGCAGCTCTTTGCTTAGCACAATTTGAAAGATAATCATTTGCGTTTAATGTATGCGCTATGTAACCTGGGCTGAGACAGATGTGCATATAACTTTAAAAGCATACAACGGCATTGTCTAAATTGTCATTTCATTTTCTGTTGTGCTCATATATTTGAATGTATATGTAAAATAAATAAATAAATAAATAAAATATATAAAAAAATACCAATAAACAAGTATTAAAAAACATTACATATAAAAAAATAGGTGTGGCACTCGGGGACTGCCGCGGTAAAGCTATTGCATAGCATTTTTAACAACTTATGCAATTATAATTATTTATTTATTTTATTTTTTCTGATATCAGATAACTGCGCTCTATCGGAAAACGTTGAAATTATTCCGAATCATTTGCGGCTGCGGAAGCAAATGATTCGGAATAATATAAACATTTTCCGATAGAGCGCCGCGCACGAATTTTTATTCAATAAAGCAAAAAAAACGGATTATTCGAAAAAAAGTCGTACATAAAAAGATAGATAATTAAATTATCTTTAAAATGGTGCAGGTTTCATAATAATACGCTAGATAGTATTTGCGTAATAGTCGTTTTTGTGTTTGGTTTGACCTAATTTCACAAATTTATTACACTATGTAATATAAACAAAATCTAAAATATTCAAAGCTAAGAATATTAGGAAAACGTTCTTGTTTAACATATTTATTTTTTCGAATCGTAAGCAGTACTCGTTTAGACGTAATTATCAGTTTAAAATCATTAATTTTCGTTAAGAAATTTTCCCATTTGGTCGCCGCGCTGGCCTAGGCCCGCGATAAAAGCTATGCTATAGCTTAAAAACTATATAATTAAGATTACCTGCAGTATTGTTTTCAAAATACTTTCATGTTTACTGGTCGACATTTTCAAGTCTATTTTCCACCATGTTCTGTCGCAAATAATACAAGAATGACCAAATGAATTACTCGTAAAATCTTTATAAAAATCAATATGACTTGTACCTACTGTGTTTATGATAATTTGTGTAAACTGGAATAGTACCATCAACAATAAAATCCATATTTTTTTCACCAATTCGATTGTCTCTATCAATCTCAATTTCATTTTCATGATTGTTATGGTTATCTTCGGTAGGATCTTCATTATAATTGTCACGCAATAGTTGAATATTGGCATCAACATGGGCTTCATTTTGGATAGCGTCTTGTATTGTCTCCAATAAATCTGATACTTCATAAAAATGTGTGAAATGTTGTTCACGAAGATGAAGATGAATCCAGTTTTGTGTATCATTCGCTTTAAAATGACAAAAGATAGTGTTTTGATTCGTTGTAAGTAGTTATGTTGTAAAAACAATAATGTACACAAACATTTTGATTGTACATTTTTGAAATTAAGTACAAACAATCCAAATCTCCGTAATCATTAGTGCTTGATAGAATGGTATATGCTTCTTGCGGATTGTGGCAGGAGTTTAAATAGGGTGAATCGCGTAACTGATTTCTCAAGTCACAAGTCTCAATTTGAAGTTGCAAAACACTTATGAGCGAGTGGAATAGACAATTACCATCGCCAGGAATTCCTGTGTTCCAGTATAGAATAACTTCGGGAGTAATGCATTCATTACGCTGTTCATAAATTTGAAGTTGTTGGCTGTGAAATTGATTTTCTTGTAGCGTTACATTTTCTATATTTTCAACAGCTCTACATTGCACGACATTCTCTTCATTACTGTCCAATTTTTGTCTTTTCCTGTGAAAAAAGAAGTAGAATGTCAAGTTCGAAATTCAAAGCACAATACAAAATTTCGAAATTTTAATTCGAATTCCGATAATATCGAAATTTAATCATTCCGAATTTCAAATGTCAAAATGTCAAGTTCGAAATTTGAAGCAGAATGAATATTAAGTTCGAAATTTGAAGTAGAATGTCAAGTTCGAAATTCGAAGTAAAATGTCAAGTTCGAAATTCGACGTAGAATTGCAAGTTCGAAATTTGAAGTAGAATGTCAAGTTCGAAATTCGAAGTAAAATGTCAAGTTCGAAATTTGACGTAGAATTGCAAGTTCGAAATTCGAAGTAAAATATCAAGTTCAAAATTCGAAGTAAAATGTCAAGTTCGAAATTCGACGTAGAATTTCAAGTTCGAAATTCGAAGTAAAATATCAAGTTCGAAATTCGAAGTAAAATGTCAAGTTCGAAATTCGACGTAGAATTTCAAGTTCGAAATTCGAAATAGCATTCCAAGTTCGAAATTAGAAGTAGTAGAAATTAGAAAAGAAGGTTTAAAAACTGACAAATTTAAAAAAAAGACTGTCTACCCACAGCGTTAGAGTCAGTCAGTGAGTCAGATATGCGCCTAACTACCTATGTTATAAGTAGAATTATTATGATTTACTAGATTTTTGGCTAAAAACCACAAAATGATCTTATTGCCACAAATAGGTACAACCCCCTCCAACCAAAGTATAATTTACGTCATACTACGAAAATCACGAATGAAATTTTGTCGCTTTATGAATGAATTTAGTAAATCGACGGTTCAACTTATGCTTATGTGTAGGTACTTTATTTATTATTTATTTATTTAAGAATTAGTTACTATGAAACATTGATTAGCTTATAAAAATAACAGGAACCGAATGGCAAAACCTTAACCTTTTGCTTATTTGTTTCTGTCACCCAACTGGGACTAGCCCGTTCTAGGGTGGACAGGACTCCAATATTACAATCAAGTTTGCTTGATTGCTTAGTTGCTTACAAATATACAAGTTTTAGTAAAAAGCTAATGACACTAAATTGCCCTAAAATGTGGTCTTCAGAATAAAATAAAAAAATAATAATAATAATAAAATATTAAAAGATAATATAATAAATAAAATGCAATTCCATTATTTAATCGGCAATAAATATCATATAAAATTCGATTAAATAAAATAAATAAAGTTATATGTGAGAAAAGGAAGAAACGGTCATTAATATTTATTAATATAAAATTACCTAGTCTAAAAAGTATACTTCATTGTCAAAGTCAAATAATTTTTGGTAGTTAGTTCAATGTTAAAATATACTTAACATATATGTTTAATAATTTGTGCACCTAAGTTTTATTATACTATTATTTCTAACATTTGATGTATGGTTAGTCTGTCGTGATTCGATAACCATTTCTTTAGTTTATTTTTGAATTCCCTAAATGTCAAGTTCATTTTTATTTCCATATTGATCAGATTGTAAAATCTCGGCGCAATGAAAGAGTAATGTCTTTGTCCAAATGATGTTTTCCTTCTGGGTATTATTGAGCTATTTTCTAAAACTTGTCTCGTTGGTCGCCGGTTCTGAATTATTCCTAAATTTGAGTTACTGTCCAAAAATAGCCTTAAGAGGGAAGTTTTTAGAAAAAGTTGCCTACAGTCAAGAACTTTAGCTTCCTTATAAAGTTCATTAGTGGGATGGCGATATGGTCTACGTAGAATAATTTTTAATATAAATTTCTGCGCAACTTGCAATGGCTCTAGCAGGGTTTTACCACATCCACCCCATCCAATTATGCCGTAAGTAATAAGCGATTCACATAAAGCATAATAAACAGTTTTTAGCGTTTTGGAATCCAGAATATTCCTCAGTTCTTTGAAAACATATCCAAGGATTCGCACCTTCGTAGCCACGTTATGTATATGAGAATCCCAACGGAGAAAGCAATCTAGAGTGATGCCTAGATATTTCCAAGATAGTTCTCTTTGTATAGGCTGACAGTTACAAGAATCTACGCTATCGCACTCGTGTATTACAATAGTTTTATTAGTAGTGGGTTGACCTCTGGTTGTTATACTAAATGGCATGTATTTGGTTTTGCCAACATTAAGCGTCAACATAAAGTTTCCTAGCCAATTTTTAACAATTTCCATGCCCTCGTTTGCTTTCTCAAATGTGTAATCCCAGTTTGAACCCTTGAATAGTATAACAGTGTCATCGGCATATGTGATGATTTTACCTACTGGTAACTGACATAGGTCATTTATGTAGACGAGGAATAAAATGGGTCCCAAAACGCTACCCTGTGGCACACCATACGTGAGATGCTGGCTTTTACTCTGGAGGCCCTGGATGGTGACACTTTGTACCCTGTTGGATAGGTAACTATCAAACCATTTAAGACTTGTATAGTTAATTCCTACACTGCTCAGTTTGCATAATAATATATTATGAGGAACGGAGTCAAAAGCCTTTGCAAGGTCAAGGAAAACTCCTAGACACTTGTCTCCTTTATCCACCGTTTTGACTATAAATTCAGTTAAGGCTGCTATAGCGTCTGTTGTCCCTAAACCTTCCCTAAAACCGAACTGATTGTCTGAGAGTATTTTGTTTTCAATTAAAAATTTATAGAGTCTCGCCTTTGCAACTTTCTCGAAGATTTTGGAGATCGTGTTTAAAATGGAGATAGGTCGATAGTTATTGAGGTCCTGCTTATCTCCCCCTTTATGTATTGGAATTACTTTGGCAATTTTTAATTTTTACCCGCAGGTTTCATATTGAAATCGACCCTAAATCGATTTTCAAAATCAATATTCAAGTTTGATCTATCAGTAATCACATCAGTTTATGAAATAAATGACGTATTTTATTTTATAACTGTTAATTAGTTAACTTGTTGCAAGAACCCTATTCGTCTAGTCACCCCAATGTGACGTCAGGCAAGGAACGTCAGAGTAGAGAAATGGTAATAATATACACGTAATAATACACGTTACTTACCTTAATAATCTATTTTTCTCCAGTATACGGCGTTTATGATGTAAAAATTTTGATTTCCTGGCCATTTTGTTTTTTTAATAACGTAATTTATATCGTCTTCTTTCGGAACACAATGTCAGAATCCTACCGTAACAGTGGCCGCGGTCATACTGTACTAATTCAATTTATTTCTGATATCAGATAACTGCGCTCTATCGGTAAACGTTGAAATTATTCCGAATCATATGGAGCTGCATAATCAAATGATTCGGAATAATTCCGATAGAGCGCCGCGCACGAATGTTATTCAATAAAGCAACAAAACCGAATATTATTCTTTTATTCTTTGACTATTCTAAAAAAATCGTAGATAAAAAGATAGATAATTAAATTATCTTTAAAATGGTGTAGGTTTCATAATAATACGCCAGATAGTATTTGCGTAGTAGTCGTTTTTGTGTTCGGTTAGACCTAATTTCACAAATTAATTAAACTATGTAATATAAACAAAATCTAAAATATTCAAACCTAAGAATATTAGGAAAATGTTCTTGTTTAACATATATTTTTTTCGAATCGTAAGCAGTACTCGTTTAGACGTAATTATCAGTTTAAAAGCATTAATTTTCGTTAAGAAATTTCTTCATTCGGTCGCCGCGCTGGGCTAGGCCCGCGATAAAAGCTATGCAATAGCTTAAAAAACAATTGAACACGTCCGATTGGAGCGTTAGCATGTAAGTACTGCTGCTGCCCAACTAAGGGCCAGGACTTGTTCCAGGGCAGCGAGCTCTCTAGTCACTCCAATGTGACGTCAGGCAAGGAACGTCAGAGCAGAGAAATGGTAATAATATACACGTAATAATACACGTTACTTACCTTAATAATCTATTTTTCTCCAGTATACGGCGTTTATGTTGTAAAAATTTTGATTTCCTGGCCATTTTGTTTTTTTAATAACGTAATTTATTTCGTCTTCTTTCGGAGCACAATGTCAGAATCCTACCGTAACAGTGGCCGCGGTCATACTGTATTAATTCAATTTATTTCTGATATCAGATAACTGCGCTCTATCGGTAAACGTTGAAATTATTCCGAAGTTTATGGAGCTTCGGAATCAAATGATTCGGAATAATTCCGCTAGAGCGCCGCGCGCGAATGTTATTCAATAAAGCAACAAAACCGGATATTATTCTTTTATTCTTTGACTATTCGAAAAAAATCGTAGATAAAAAGATAGATAATTAAATTATATTTAAAATGGTGCAGGTTTCATAATAATACGCCAGATAGTATTTGCGTAGTAGTCGTTTTTGTGTTCGGTTAGACCTAATTTCACAAATTAATTAAACTATGTAATATAAACAAAATCTAAAATATTCAAAGCTAAGAATATTAGGAAAATGTTCTTGTTTAACATATATTTTTTAATCGCAGCCCGCGATAAAAGCTATGCAATAGCTTAAAAAACAATTGAACACGTCCGATTGGAGCGTTAGCATGTAAGTACTGCTGCTGCGCAACTAAGGGCCAGGACTTGTTCCAGGGCAGCGAGCTCTCTAGATTTATATTCACATATATTCAGAAATTTTAAAAAAAGAAGAAAAAATAAATAAATATACGTTATCGTCCCCATTACAAATTATAACTAATAATCAAAAGAGGAAATAATAAAAATGGAACACAGAAAATAAATAATCGTGTTAAATTAAATAAAATGTCAAATAATAATTATCAATAATAACCAAAAGTGACGAATAAGAAATAGTAATAACAAAAGTCAACGAAAATAATAATAAGAAGAATTGACAAGAAAAAAAGTCAACGAAAATATTAAAAATAATAATAATAAGAATTGTCAAGGATGAAATTTAATGATGGAAACTGACTGGGTATATTAATTTGCCATGGATATTTTGCCAGGCGGCATGTTTCAACCAGGAATCAATTTTAGTTTTAAAAGAAGACTTAGACATATATATTTTTAAATCTTCATCTAGCATATTAAATATCCTGGGGTCTTTGTATATTAAATGCTTTTGCCCAAAAGTGGTCTGCTTTCGAGGGACGTCGAAATGTATAGCTCGAAATTGCCGCGTGGAGATTCTTAGCTGATTTCTTATTGCAAATATAATTTGTACTATTTTCCTTGGTCTGGATATATTAATTTATAGATTTTTGCCAGGCATCATGTTTCAACCAGGAATCAATTTTAGCTTTAAAAGAAGACTTAAACATATACATTTTAAAATCTTCGTCTAGCATATTAAATATCCTGGGGGCTTTGTAAATTAAATGCTTCTGCCCAAAAGTGGTCTGAATTCGAGGGACGTCCAAATGTATAGCTCGAAATTGCCGCGTGCAGACTCTTAGCTGAGTTCTTATTGCAAAAATAATGTGTACTATTTTCCGTTGTCTGGGTATATTAATTTATGGATATTTTGCTGTGCGTCATGTTTTAACCAGGAATCAATTTTAGCTTCAAAAGAAGACTTAGACATATACATTTTTAAATTTTCGTCTAGCATATTAAATATCCTGGGGGCTATGTATGTTAAATGCTTCTGCCCAAAAGTGGTCTGCATTTAAGGGATGTCGAAATGTATAGCTCGAGATTGCCGCGTGCAGATTCTTTGCTGAGTTCCTATTGCAAATATACTTTGTAGTATTTTCCGTGGTAATAAAATGACATTTTTCCAAAAAATATGTAGTATCTCATTAATCTGTCGGACTTTGGAATATTATTTGCGTCGCTTGTATACGAGATATTCCAACCAAAATAGTTCCAAAAAGATATTTCACAATGTGATTTCGGTCCAACAAGGCATCGGTGTACCGAAATTCAAGTCGCTAAATCCAATATTTCGAGGATTATATATGACTAGACGCCCCCTGGTCAGGCCCCGAGCACAGTGTAATAACACTAAGTAAGTTCACTTAGGAGCTACAAAGCAATGCGCGAAGAGGGTGCGACGGAAGTGTGGCGAGGGGTAAGTCATGTCGCGTCCTTAGGCCCATAGTTACGGCGCTGTGCATGTGACGCGCTGTGGGCGCAGTGTGTGTCCGCTCTTGCGTCGGGTGTGTTTATTACTTTTTTTTGTAGATTTACGATGGGAGCTAATGGGCCCTTGCTCAGTTGGCCACGAAGACCTATTCTGTTCAGGGTTGGTCACACTCACGGGTCAACACCCATCCGGCGGCCTCCACGCACGAAGTGCGAGCCTGGGTAGGACTCTGGCCTTAGGGCTAGTTTACCCTAGGAATCAAACTTCTGGCGCTCTTGGACGATCTGCGCACCGTGCGGCGTAAGCCAATCGACTGTGCACTCTGATTAACATCTTGCGGTGTCAACTACAACGGGCGAGCCCGTCACCACAGGACGTTTTAACGATTAGTCGTTCTGTCGCCCTGCAGTGAACGTAGAAGACTTTAGACAGTACATTCTACGTCCAGCTACGTCACAACCCGTGAGAGTCCAACGCCTTACCGCGAGTGAGCCAGGAATAAACCCGGCGGGCTCGAGATACTCGCGCCCTCACTTCCAATTGTGACCAGATTTCTCCGGTCTCTCGATTGGTTCCGAGTTCGAGGTCGCTTGCGCGGTCCTCTCCCTTACGAAGCGGTGAAACGGAGTGCACCGAATCTGTCGCGGACCAAGGCGTCCTTTGCCCGACTCTGAACCGGGATCGGATGGCCAATGGTCATTTCAAGAGCAGTCGCCGTAAGGTAGACAACTGCCCCCGCTCTATAGGAAACAATACAGTTTTCAGACTCCCCCGATTGTTAGTCGGAGAGCACAATCGATTGGCTTGCGCCGCTCGGTGCGCAGACCGTCCAGGAGCGCCAGAGGATTGTTCCCAGGGGAGACTGGTTGACCCAGTGTCCTACCCAGGCTCGCACCCCATGCGTGTAGGCCATCGGATGGGTGTTGACCCGTGAGTGTGACCGACCCTGAAACAGAATGGGTCTTCGTGGCCAACTCAGCAAGGGCCCATTAGCTCCCCAAATCTGATTAACAGTCGGGGGAGTCTGGAAGCAGTACTGTTTCCTATAGAACGGGGGTGGTTGCGGACCTTACGGCGACTGCTCTTGAAACGACCATCGGCTACCCGATCCCGAGTGAACAGCCGGGCAAAGGATGCCGTGGTCCGCGATAGATTCGGCATACACCGTTTTACCGCTTCGCAAGGAAGAGGACCGCCCAAGCGACCTGGAACTCGTAACCAATCGAGAGACTGGAGTAATCTGGTCGCAATTGGAAGCAAGGGCGTGAGTGTAAGCCCGCTGGGTAACACTCCTGGCGTTGGTCTCTTGCGCGCATGTGGCGGAGCTTGGCGGTCGATTGTTTTGTCCAAGTCTTCTGCGTTCACTTCACGGGAGAGAGAACGACTAATCGTTAAAACTTCCTGAGGTGACGGGTTCGCCCGTTGTAGTTGACAACTCTATATGTCGATTTACGAGTCGACGGCATATGCTATTCTCAGAACAAATCGGTAGCATAATAGCATCTGCGTCGCCTGGGCACCGTAAATGTGGCCGGGACGATGATTCAAGAAGAAGACGAGTAATCATATTACGATTTGTGTTAGCCCTTAAGATTCTTGACGTCACTTGCTTCGATTTCAATTTTGATCTAAGAGAAGCTACTGTCTGGTATACTGTGCCCCGAGTAAGCCTTCAAGACTCTAACTGTAATATTTCGTGATTGAAGTATGACTAGCGCGCCCTCTGCTGAACCGATTTTAACTACAATCTTCTCAGCTCTTGCCATGACCGAATGATGCTGGAATACCAAAAGACGATGGGCAAAAATGTATGGACCCTGGCCTAAAGACCAACAACAATGAATGATAGAAAAATGATAATTAGATGATACATGTTGATTATAAAGGTATTTTTGTGTTCTACAACTTTTTCTTGGTCGGAAAATCTCAAATCGCTGTGGGAAAAAAGTTATGTAAGTAGCCACAATGCCCCGTGAGCTCCCTCACCAGTATGCGTAGATTGTTCCTATTTAGCTAAAGGCCTCACGAGCAGTCTTACGGTCGTAGGCCTAAATTAGCGTTTTAGATTGATTCAAACCTGGCGAGCTGTTCCAGTGGTTGACGGATTGTTCTAAACATATTTTTTGAGCATTAGGTTTGCAGGGCTTTTTGGTACGCCACATATTGAGTTGTCAACCACAACGGGCGAACCCGTCACCGCAGGACGTTTTAACGATTGATCGTTCTATCGACCGTGCAGTGAGCGTAGAAGACTTGGGACATAACAATCCGACGTCTAGCTACGCCACAACCCGTTAGAGTCCAACGCCTTACCGCGAGTAGCCAGGTATGTTACCTGGCGGGCGGCACTCGCGCCCTAACTACCAATTGTGACCAGATTTCTCCGGTCTCTCGATTGGTTCCGAGTTCGAGGTCGCTTGCGCGGTCCTCTCCCTTACGAAGCGGTGAAACGGAGTGTACCGAATCTATCGCGGACCAAGGCGTCCTTTGCCCGACTCTGAACCGGGATCGGATGGCCAATGGTCATTTCAAGAGCAGTCGCCGTAAGGTAGACAACTACCCCCGCTCTATAGGAAACAATACAGTTCCCAGACTCCCCCGATTGTTAGTCGGAGAGCACAATCGATTGGCTTGCGCCGCTCGGTGCGCAGACCGTCCAGGAGCGCCAGAGGATTGTTCCCAGGGGAGACTGGTTGACCCAGTGTCCTACCCAGGCTCTCACCCCATGCGTGGAGGCCATTGGATGGGTGTTGACCCGTGAGTGTGACCGACCCTGAAACAGAATGGGTCTTCGTGGCCAACTCAGCAAGGGCCCATTGTTCAGGGCCGTATAACGTTCCCTTTGCTCCCGTCTTAGTAAGTTCGTCGGCTTTTTCATATCCTTCGATTCCTGCATGGCCGGGAACCCATTTTATAATTACCCTGTTATTTTCGCCCATAATCAATCGTAACCCGGGATTCTTAAAAGTTGAGTCCATCATCCGGAAAAATCAGATGTAAATCACTCAACGTTATTGGTCTCTAGACCAAAAACGCCCGTCCTCCTTTCTGCTTAATCGGATGAAGCGTTTATGCGCTATTGTGGAGAAACACATGCACACACACACACACACCCTGAGCCGCACATACACAAAGATTCACAGACATACTTCAATCTGGAAAAGGTCCTAATAGTCTCAGGGGGGAAATGCAGGGGGGGGGGGGGCAGGGGGGAAGGTTCAAAATGTATATTTCCGTTGTTTAACGTGTTCACAATACGTTTCGTAAGGAGGGCTAAGTAAAAAATAAAATATTTACATAGAAATCGTCTTTTGAATTTGTTGCAAAATTTTTAGTTTTTCCACAGTTTTATGTTCAAAAGCTTAACTTTTAAAAAATCTAATACTTAGCTTGAGTAAATCTCATTAAGATGTGTCTAATGATTTCATCTTTCAGTCAAAATAATTTCATTGATGTGAAATCAATAGTTCCTTATTGTATGTAGGTTTGCTATGACTTAACGGGTTTTATATTTGATAGATGCCCCATTGGATGACATCAGAGCAATTGTAGACACGAACTTTTTGGGACTCGTGGTGTGCTCTCAAGAAGCTATCAAATCCATGGATGAACGAAACGTGGCTGGACATATCGTCAACATTAACAGGTTAGCATTTAGGTTACATGAATTAAAATTAGAGTGTAATTTTAAATAGAATTTAAAAAGCCTTCGTAAGACAAATATTAATGAAAACTTCAACGTGGTGATTCGGTTGTAGAGAGGGAGGTTCACGATTTGAGGATTCTCGGAACCTTGTCCAAGAGGGATGTATAAATTCTGTCAGCGAATTCGGACGTATTTTCCAAAATGTTTTATATCTTAGATTGCGACTAACCTCCCGCGATATTTTGTCTCGCCCTGCCATCATAAGCTCTCTCCCTTGCTGAGCCGGTGTCAAACATGCCAAATTTATTTTCTCGCCACGCAGTTGACGAGCCCTAGAGCCCGTTCTCACTATGACCACAACTGTGCAATGACGAACCGTATGTTTGACGGAAGCCGTCGCCCGGAGATAGGTGTTCACATATAGACGGATCCGTCAAGAAAGTCGGCCGAACTCAGTAGAGTCACCTTCGTCACCGCCAAAAATGATGCCCGCGCGGAGAAAGCTCTAAATCCACGGTATTGGCGGGGGTGTATCGACCGTTCACATTACGACGGGTCCGGGCGTTTAGACGGCGCTCCGCAGTGACAAACCGTCCTTCTAATAACTCGGGTCATGTTTTTTACCCGGATCCGTCTAAATGTGAACAGCTTCATATAAATTGTTCCGCCAGTGGCACTTCCGTCTGTTTAGACTAGTGATTCCTAAAGTGGTCCACGGGAGACTCGACGGGTTGTTGAAGTTACGGTACGTTATTAATGTTTAATTTTAATTCTAGAAAATCTGTAATCATATTATTTAAATAAATAGAACACATAAATAGAACACACTATTTTTATTTTTATATTCACCAATCCGAATTTAGGGTTTGAACTCAGCCGCGACGTAAATTTCCATCGTTAGACCTAATCTTCACATTTTTGACGAGTTTTGGGAATATGGTAGAAATGTAGCAGCAGAGGGTCCACCGAAAACAATAAAATTTTGAAAGTGGTCTACAAGAAAAAAGTTTGGGATTCCTGTATTAAATGGACAAAACAGACTGTTCGTCAAACACTAACGAATTTTATACAATTAGATCGCATGCGGACTGCGCTTCGCAAAACTGGATTTGCCATTTTCAATGCAGATTTTGTTAGGCATTCTTTGTAGGTAAAAATTGCTGTTAAAAAAAATCTTCATTCTTTTCTATTTAAACATGATTAATTTAAAACAATCGAAGATCGCTAGATATAGAGTATCTTATTTAATCTTTAGGTATTGATAATACATATTTTTTTATTTTTCCTAAAATTGAGAAAAAAATATACAGGTATTTTTAACTTTTGAGCTATAAAAGCTATTTGAGCTAAAAACATGTCAAATTTAATGTTGTCATGTTTTTAAAACGGTCGGACCGTTACATACAGATGGCAGCGATGATTTATTGCGGAACCTTATTAATTTAATTTAATATTGCAATTTTATTTAATTTTATCGAATAACTCACATATTGCTTACAGCCTCGCTGGTCATGGCGTACCAAATCCAGAATTTAATTTCAGCGTATATCCTCCATCAAAATGGGCTGTCACAGTTACCACGGCAATCCTGAGGAATGAGTTTGCAAGACGGAATTCTCCAAACAAAATCAAAATAACGGTAAGCATGAATTTACTCATTGTTCTTCGCTATCAAGCGCATTGCGTTTCATCGTGAACTAAAATCGGAAATTAGTTCGCGTGAACGAGACAGGGCAATACGCTAGAGGGGAATGTAGAATGAACGGTTGTCACTTTTTCGCATTAAACTACCTACCAAAGAGTAAGCATCTGAATCTGATTCGACTGGCAGTTTTTATCGAGGATCGTTCGTTTCATATTCCGCTCTGACGTATTGCTCTATCTCGTTCGCTTGTAAACTAACCTTTGTAAACTAATTTCAGTTTTAGTTTACAAAGAAACGCAATCGGGCCCATTATATATGTACGTACTTACATAGCGGCACGGTTAGTGTCTCCAGATCCCGGAAGAGTTGTCTGACGGAAGTATCTTGTGGTACACGGACAATTGTTCGCACGGCCCGTTTCCTCAAGACTAGGATGCGATCTCGGTCAGCAGCACAGCCCCAAAGCTCCACACTATACGACACTAAGGTGTGCATGCAAGCAAAATAGCATATATGCAGTGTATATAACATATATCAATAAGACAAAATTTTAACAAATAAAGAACCGACTCCAAAATTGTTCATAAGTGCAGCAACCATGTCATGGTGATACTAAGAACTGGCAATCATAATTGAATGTGTAAACAAAATTTTGTGTCTGTGCTGTTGACCGTTGAGGAGTTCCCTAGTTAGAAGCCAACCCTGGGTGCCACAGTCCTGTCTTGGTGAAACTTAGAACGGGCTGTCGCAATTGAATGCATATACAAAATTTTGAGTCTGTGCTGTTGATCGTTGAGGAGTCCTCTCGTCGGGAGCCAACCCTGGGTGCAGTAGCCATGTTGAAATTTAGAACTGGATATCATAACTGAATGACTATACAAACTTTCGTGTCTGTGCTGTTGACCGTTGAGGAGTCCCCTCGTTGGGAGCCTACCCAGGGTGTAGAATCAGGTCATGTTCAAAGTTCAAAGTTCAAAGTTTATTTATTCCAAAAAACCCAGTAAGGGTATAGAACTTACAATTAATAAATGTTTTTGTTATAATATTCATATTTTAAACATATAATATATCTGGCAAAAATAAAATTAAATCACGTTAGAAATCTGAACGTCAATAAACTATACAAAATCAATAAACATTGTCTAAATATTAAAAAGATCATTTATAAATATCAAAAATAGAAATACCAAATCCAAAAATAAAAAATCGGTTGTGTCACCCCAAGACTTTCCTGACTAGTATCCGGGGAGGTGCGAAAAAACAGCGACATTTTTTACTCTAGTACCCCAAATTTGTATGGCAGGTACCCCAAACGTTGGTCGTAAGTACCCCAAAAACTAATAGGTTCTTCCGATGGTTAACAGAAGCTTCTATGCCAAATTTTAACTTAGACAGATTAAGCGTCTGGGCGCTATCGCGGAAACAATTTTTTCGCCGGGAACCCCAAATTTGTATGGGAGGTACCACAACCGTAGGGCGTAGGGACTCCAAAAACTAATGGGTTCCTCCGACGGTTAACAGAAGCTTATATACCAAATTTCAGCTCAATCCGATTAAGCGTCTGGGCGCTATCGTGGAAGAATACATACATACAGACAGACATACAGACATACATACAGACAGAGATCGGTCTGGAAATAGTCTCAATCGTCTCAGGGAGTCTCAAAATATATATTCCCATCTTCATCTCAACATTTTTTTTTAGCGCGATCACAATACTTTCCTTTCCGATAGGTCGTCAGGAAAGTAAAAAAAAGTATGAATCTTCAAATAAAAAAAAAACAATAATAATAATAATAATCAAGGAGTCCAATTTGGAAAGCATCAAATAATAATCAGAGTAAAAGTATAAAAATAAAAGCAATAATTCCTAAATCATGTTACATAATCAGTAAGTAAATTGTCTGTAAAATGAAGTGTTCAGAATAGGATTAAAATGGAAGTTAAAAAAAATAAAAAATAAATAAAATAAACAAGTAGTCAATTGTGAATATAAAATTTTAAAAGTCCGTGCCATATAAACATTTTTGCAGTAAAAATTCCTTTGTAAGTTTTTTAAATAGTGCATATGTTTGTATATTTTTTAATTCATCTGGTAACCTGTTATAAAATGTTATGCTTCTGTATTGAGTTGTCCTTTGAAATTGTGATGTTGCAGGTATACAATTATGAGTATACATCGATTTGTGCCTTGTATTGTGGGAATGTATGTGGGTAAGAGTTTGGTGTTTTCCTTTATTTTTATAGAATTCGCACAGGCTTTCGTGAATAAGTATGGTATAAACGGTGGGGATCTTTAGTTCACGAAATAGTGGTTTGCAAGATTCTCTTCTATTTAATCCGCGTATTGCTCTCACGGCCCTTTTTTGTAAAATAAATACCTCTTAAATATCAGTGGCATTTGCCCACAATAAAATCCCATATCTCAAGTGGGATTCAACCAGAGAATAGTATGCACTCACAGTTTCCTTTTCGTCCAATATTTTTCTTAATCTGGATACCGCATAGCAAGCTGAACATAATTTTGACTTAAGCTGGTCTACATGGGTTTTCCATGACATATTTTCATCGATGTAAATTCCTAGAAATTTAGTCGACTTGGCAATCTCGATTGAATAATTTAACGCTAATTGTTTTTCTTTTTTATTTGAGAAGTTTATCAACACTGTTTTGCTTAAATTTAGCGACATCTGGTTCGCTCTAAACCAATAATTGACTTCAAAAAGTGTTTTGTTTATTAATTCCTCCATTTTTGTTCTACAATCACTTTCAAAAATACACGTGGTGTCATCTGCAAATTGGACAGTTTTGGCACAAGTTATGTTATTTGCTAAATCGTTACAATAGAGATTGAAGAGGAGAGGTCCTAATATTGAGCCCTGGGGCACACCGATGTTTACTATTTCACATCTCGATTGCTCAGCCTTTTCCTCAATTCCATCAATTATTTTAATCTCCACCACTTGCTGCCTATTTTGTAGGTACGATTTAATGAGTGAGTAAGCCACTCCTCTAATTCCATAATGGTATAGCTTATCTACCAAGGTATTGATATTAATACAGTCGAATGCTTTGCTTAGATCGCAGAACAGTCCTGCTGAAATCATCTTCTTGTTTCGACTATTCTCAATCATGAAACATGCAGACAATACGGCATCCTGTGTAGATTTTTTTGTCCGAAATCCATATTGACTATCTGAAATGACCCCAAATTTTTCAAGGAAACCATTTAGCCGTTTTTCTATGACCTTCTCCGAAATTTTTGAGAAATTACTCAGTAGGGCTACAGGTCGATAATTTTCTATGCTCGTGGGATCTCCCTTTTTATATATCGGTATAATCTTAGCTATTTTATAACAATCTGGAAATATTCCCTCTGAAAAGCTTAAATTGTAAAGATATGTCAGACAAGGTGCCAGTACACGTTTATGGATTTTAATTACGCTAACAGGTATGTCATCGAGACCACTTGATTTTTTATTCTTTAGAGGGTCAATACATTTTTCTATTTCTTGATTGGTCGTGGGGTACATATATATGGATTCATCCACTTTAGTATTTTTGCAGTATTTTTGGTAGGCCGACTGTGTAGGCAGTGGAATTTGAGATGCCAATTCTACAGGTTTTGACCTGAAGTAAGTATTAAATATTTCAGTCACCTCTGATGATTTATCAAAATAATTTCCATTAACATTCAGTGTTATTTTCTTATCAAGCAGTCTTTTCTTTCTGTTGAGTTCATTATTTATAATTTGCCATGATTTTTTAACTTTATTTGTTGCTGACTTTATTAATTTTGAATAGTATTCCTTTTTCGAATTTTTAATTTCCTTTTTTAATTTTTTGTTCATTGTTACTAATAATGTTTTTGTTGTTATGTTATTTTTCATGTATCTATTTAAATAGTATCTTCTTTTTATTTTACATTTGAGTTTTAGATCCTTAGGAATATATGATTTATTTTTAGAATTGTAGTATTTTTTTTTGTTACCAAGGGGAATGAATTAGTAAAGCAATTACTTATTTTCAAATGAAACCAATTATACGCTTCATTGGCGCTTTCCAGTTTTTCCAGATAGCTCCAATTTATCGTCGACAACCATTTATTGAATAATGTGTGGTTGTTAATACCTAGTATTCTAACTTTCTTGTAGTAGTAATCATTAGTATGATTAAATAAATTGTGAACTATGATACAATGGAAAGAATGATCTGAAAGTTTGCTGGAGATGGTATTTCTATTAAAAATATGCTTACGTGGAAAGTTTACAAATATATTGTCTAGTAATGATCCTGATGCAATTCTTGATGGCTGATCCCTGAATTGAGGAGTTAAGTTGTATAATTTGGCTAAATTTATCATCCTTTTCTTATATTTAGAATTTTCTAAGAAATCAATATTAAAATCACCACACACACATAAGTATTTACTGTTACAAATTGAGTTTAAGAAATTATCAAATTTATCCAAGAAGAGCTCAACGTCTTTTGATTCGCTTTTGGATCGGTATACGCACGCTATCGTAAGGTTTAATTCCTTTACAATTATCGCTGCACCCTCAAAATTATGTTCATCGTTAAATCTAGTGATGTCTAAAATGTTTACTGTGTACTTATTTCCAATGTAAATCGCAGTTCCTCCATGTTCTCTAATGGTTCGGTATTGGCAAGCAGCCATATGGTAATTATTTATATGGGCCATGTGATAATTATTCGAATTTAACCATGTTTCACTAAAACAGAGGATGTCTGGGGTTTTCTCCATTTGTGTTAGAAAAAGTTCGATATCAGATATTTTGTTGTATATGCTTTGAATATTTCCGTGAAAAATCGTGATTTCTTGCTTCGTCGTCCTCAGTTTTTTAATAGAGATGTGTCGTAAAAGATTGAATGTGGCCCGGAGTCATTAGCTTCTGCAGCACCCATTGATGTACTTATTGCGGAAATTGATGGTTTATCGCCTTTTGCTCCTTCTTCTATTTTTTGGCGTCCTCTTTCCCTTTCCTTCTCGTCTGTGATTGTATCTTTTTGAATTAAATGTGTGTTTTTGCGGACCCCGCTTCGATTACCAACTTTTTTATGTATGTTTACCGGTGGATACATTTGGCGAAGTAATGGTAGTCGCGGCTTTCTCAGGAAGTGCTTCCGTAGTTGTGGCTCATGCTGTAATTTCCTGGATGTAACCGGCGTCGAGGTCTCTTCCTCATTTGATGATGTGTCCTCCCTAGATTTTCCCGGCATCTCGGATATCGCTGTTTGTGGTTCTTCAGATCTACTTTTTGAAGCCGCAGCTAGCATCTCATGCGTCCATAGCCTATTGTCTATGTACAGTTTTGTTCCTACAAGACGCGCTAATTGACCTGCGTTTCGAGCAATTTTTAAATGAACATTCAATGCACTTCTTTCTTCGCGTTGGCTATTAGTATAATCTTCTGATATGTAGATTTCCGATCCTTTTAGTCTTTTAGCGTTCTTTAGAATATTTAGTTTCATGCCGAAATGAACAAATTCTACCATAATAGGCCTCTTTATATTTTTACTACCCAGTCTCGTAATATACGCAATATGGTCTGCATTTATCGGGATATTTATCTGCTTCTGAATCAAGTGGCAAATTGTAGATAACAAACATTCGTATGTTTCATGATTTCCAGTTTTTTGTATGCCGTATATAATAAGATTCTTCTTCCTGGATATTTGGTCTAGTTTCTCTATTTTACTGTTATTATTTATAATTTTAATATTCATATTATCCAGTTTCGTACCGATTTTTTGTATGGCTCCCATTTTATCATCGTTTGTAACAGACATTTTGCTTGATGATGACGATGAAGATTTCGAGTATTTTCGTATAATTTTTAAGCCAGTTGGCAGCGCCGTTATTTGTGAACGGATGGATGATAGGTAGCGGGGAGTACCGACCAATTAAATCTTATCGAATTCAATAATGTAAAAAGGTCAATTCCTCACCCGTTTTCGCCCCGATTTCCGTAATTCCTTTTGCAGAATATCGTCCGTATTTTGCACTATGGCTGTGTAGCCTTTTCCAGTTTAAAAACACGTAAAATCACTGATTTATTTATAAAAATATACAGAGTGGTATAAGATGACCTTGATTTTCTATAAAGCGTTGCCAGATCTATATGCTTCCCATAAGAAGAATGCTCCATCGGAATTGAACCAACATGTACATTTACAACTTCATATGATAATATTTGAGAAATTCCCTTAATTCCTCATAGATCCCATCAGCAGAACAGGATATTGATAAAAATGGGACCAATCTGTAAATATATTCTTTCAAATGAAAAAAGAATTTTCCAAATCGGTTTATAAATGGCAGAGTTCTTAGGTAACAAACATTAAAAAATGATACAACCGAATTGATAACCTCCTCCTTTTTTTTAAGTCTGTTAAAATAAGCTCGCAAGCCATACGAATCGTAACACGTCCGAACTTGTCGCAAAGCGCATCAATATGAGCATTCCACCGGAGCGCGATCTCCAATACAAAGCCTAAGAATTTGGTCTCGCTAAAGGACGTACGTTTTTGCCGTTATGACTGATATTTGACCCACTGCTGATTAATCGCAAATAGACTAACGGGGTCGTGCAGCTTTCGTGTCATTTTGGGTAGGCTCAACTCACGGTTCAACTTCCATCCAGTAGCCTACTCCAAGAGGGACAAACCTGAAAAGGACTCTATAAACCCTGTCACGTCTGCGCCCAGAACAGGTCGCCCATCCAAAGAGCACCCAAAAGAGCTTATACAGTTTAGGATGTTTGGTACTGCTGTGATCGATGGGAATTACACCCACACTGCCAGGATTACAGAGTAAGTACCTACAATACAAAATATAAAAGAGGAAATAAAAATGATAATCAAAACTCAATGCCCAATGTTGGACATCGGCAATCTCTTACAGTCAACCACATTATCGTTGAGAGTTGCCGGGTATTTCAAACACAATGCTTTGATGAAATAATAGTAATAGTAAAAATCTTTTTTTTAAGTACCTACTAATTCTAAATAAAAATTAAACGAAAAAGAAATAAAATGACACTTTGGCCAATGAAAAGAAGATAGGAGAGAGGAGCGTTTACAATTGGGAGAGAACAAATGTCTACTATAATCTATATAATTGTAATAATTTAAGTGTAAATGCGGTAAAAACAAAATGTATGCAGTTTCATTCCTATCGAGCACAAAAATACAAATTCGAAATTAAACATAACGCTCAGGTTATTGATATGGTGCAAAAATTCAAATTACAGTCGATTGTTATCCCTAGTAATTTGAATTTTTGCTGGAACTGGAAAGCCCATGTCGAAGATGTAAAAATAAAAATTTCGAAATTTTGCTACCCTCTAAGGATTTTAAAACGAACTACAGATAAAAAAACAGCCTTTATGGCATATTATGCATATATTTACGCCTGCATAAAATATGGAATTATGCTTTGGGGCAATTCGGTAAACGCAGAGGCAATATTCATAGTACAAAAACGATGCTTACGAATTATATGAAGAATTACAAAGACTGACAGCTGCAAACCACTATTTAAAAAGGAGTTTGTGCTAACGTTTATATCGATATACATCTTAGAAACCTGCAAATTTATAAGGGACCACGATCAGTATTTCAAAACAAACAATGTTGAACACGGCTATAACACAAGAAATAAACATGAGTTAGAAGCATCCAAGCCAAATTTAACTCTATTTAAAAAAGGAATGTTATACAATGCAATAAAAATCTATAACCACCTACCTGCAAATATCAAAGAAATAAAAGGAAAAGGGTTTACCGCAGCGTTGAAATAATGGCTTATCGATAAAAGCTTTTACACATTAAATGAATATTTCTCGTAATATTATATTGTAGGCATGCATTTTCATTTTCTTTTTACAATAATTAAATTAGGAAGATTACAAATTTTAAATTATATACATTTCGTATTTATAGGCGGATTTTTGATTATTCCTTGGTTTTGTTTTTTTTTCATTATTTTTTATATTATTGGTGAATTATTTTTATTAATGGTTTTCTACTGTTACATTTTAAATTATATACATTTCGTATTTATAGGCGGATTTTTGATTATTCCTTGATTTTGTTTTTTTTTTTTTATTGTAAACTCCTCTGCCAGAAATTAAGATTGAAGTTTCTTCTTTCATTTCATTGAGCATATGGAGGTTTTTTTATTTTTATTTCGATTTAATGGCTCGTTGATAACAAACTCAGCCAATTGTATCATATTTTAAATGTTGGTAGCATTCGAAATTTGAATTATTTCGTAATGTCACTTTCATTTAGAAAACGGCTTTGCCGAAGTGATCAATAGTTTATTTTTTTATTTTTTCGCTTAATTCGTCTCAATTGAAGGCATTTTGTGTTGCATAAGGATAAGCCCTATTTATGAGATATATGGATGAATAGTGATCGTTAGTCGACTGCAAAAGGACCTTTAAACTTACATTGCACCGTCGAAAGTCGTGCACATCCGTAAGTATATCTCATTCAAACATAAGCATTTCCCAATACAAGCTGGGATTTCCTTCGCTACTTTTTAAGTAGCTTTTACTAATTTTATTTTAAATAAAAACATAATCCTATAAACGGATTTCTTTACAAACCTTATCAAATATAACAATATTATACTGTTTTCTACAATATTTCTTTACAATTTTTTAATATTATACAATTTTATATAGGTTTACCCTATTTTGATAACATTATACAATCTTTATTATAAACTCCTCTGCCAGAAATTAAGATTGAAGTTTCTTCTTTCATTTCATTGAGCATATGGAGGTTTTTTTATTTTTATTTCGATTTAATGGCTCGTTGATAACAAACTCAGCCAATTGTATCATATTTTAAATGTTGGTAGCATTCCAAATTTGAATTATTTCGTAATGTCACTTTCATTTAGAAAACGGCTTTGCCGAAGTGATCAATAGTTTAATTTTTTATTTTTTCGCTTAATTCGTCTCAATTGAAGGCATTTTGTGTTGCATAAGGATAAGCCCTATTTATGAGATATATGGATGAATAGTGATCGTTAGTCGTCTGCAAAAGGACCTTTAAACTTACATTGCACCGTCGAAAGTCGTGCACACCCGTAAGTATATCTCATTCAAACATAAGCATTTCCCAATACAAGCTGGGATTTCCTTCGCTACTTTTTAAGTAGCTTTTACTAATTTTATTTTAAATAAAAACATCATCCTATAAACGGATTTCTTTACAAACCTTATCAAATATAACAAAACTATACATATATATATATATATATATATATATATATATATATATATATATATATATATATATATATATATATATATATATATATATATATATATATATATATATATATATATATATATATATGCGATAGAATGTAAGACGATTAATCAATTTGTACTCGACATTTTGAGCGAATAAACGACTCCTGCAATTCTAAAATCGATCGCGAGTTTCATTCAGCACGACGGAAACGCTCGCGACATTTTTATTATGGTTTTTTAATGAAACACTTGAGGTTTATGTATTAATCGATATTGGTACATGTATATTTCCGGAATATACTCAATCAGACCTTTCATTTGACACTAAACAAGATATATTTTTGTTAATTTATTGATATTTAGACATTTGAACATTTAGACAAATTCTTTCTTGATATTTTAACAGTTGAGGTTAAGGTTTTGGCCATAACGATTCTGACTCGGGATGACATAACGATTCTGACAGTATCACACACTTCTAAATATGTTCAAGCGTTTAGAAGTTATAGTGGAATAAAGAAGCGGTAAACATACATAGATGAACCCCGAACACATTATACTACTTTTTTGTTGGGCAGTCGTGTAAATAGTGGCAGACTAGCGTCCGGCTCAATCTCCACCCTCAGGGACTTTCCGTGTGTTCACTGGGACATACTAAGGAATAACTGCGTCGATTTTCAAATCTACGTGAATTATTTGGGCTGATTGTCCATTATTGGGCTGATATGCTTTGATTAATATTTATATACGTTTTCTTCTTCTTAAAAGTATTTTATTGATTACTTTTTTTAACGTATCAAACAAACACACACTGGTAAAATATTTTTTACCAGATATAGAAATTAAATTACAACATATGGCCAGTTAAAAACACACACAGAAGTTCACATTAATTAACTTTTCAAAAAGCAGTGTGTTTCGAAATCGACTCTGTCGAACGAATCACTGAATTTTGTTTTTACTTTCTATTATGGTATTATGATAGCTGACATTCTAATTTTCATATAATTTATTAAACATCTATTCATTTTTAAAAAAAATATACTATAGCATATTGCTGGATTGACAATAAAATATATATTTTTTGATTATTCTACATAGAATTTTCATTTCTATTTTAATATATTATTCTCCCTGACTCTTAAATCACATTAGTATATTTTGATTATTTGTATATAGGTAATATTTAATATAATATTACAGCGATGACAACTATCACGATAGTTATGTTTTTAATAATTAAATTTTTAGCATTTAATTTTGTGTCGCATCCAAGTGTAGGAATGCCTATCCAATGGAGTAGTTGATTGTATTGTATTGTAATGTATTTTTTTAGAGCATATCACCGGGTCTGGTGAAGACGGATATTTTCGAGGCTTCAGGAATAACCTCTATGACTGACGAGTTTTTAAATTCGAATCCACACCTCAAAGCTGAAGATGTGGCTAGTTCTGTTCTCTACGTCCTCGGTACGCCACCCCACGTGGATGTTAGTATGAACTTTTTGCTACCATAGTTTAGCTACGTATTTTTTTTGCAACCGTAGGTTTTTGCTTCCTAAAATGATTTGTTTAACGTAATTTATAATAGCGTTTTAATTTTTTAATTACAGATTGCCGAATTGACTATACGCCCAGTTGGAGATTTATATTGACAGTAATCGGTCTTATAATTCAGCAAATTGGTGACACCAGTAGTTAATATTTAATATTCTATAGTATTACTAATAACAGATAACATATATTGTATATTATTTTATAGGTAACTTTCAGATGAATAAAAAAATCTATTAAAAAAATATATTTTTGTTTACATTTCTACTTATAGAAAAAATCTATTCATTTTCATGACAATCATATTTTACAAATATTAATGTATAAAAGGTAAAGTATTGAAATACCTGTTGAAACTTAATACTAAAATAAATAAAGATTCATATGTTTTTATCTTAATGCAAGTTGATGAACAGTTATAAATAAGATAAAAACGAATTTACCGCGTTACGATTGTAACACCCGACGTTTCGTCGTTGTTGCAACTGCCGTTGTCTAGGGTATACTACCCTAGACGTCAGTCGTAACATTGCCGAAACATCGGGTGTATATAATATCAAACAACCGCGTTAGTCTTCGGTCTCATATTTATACTCGTCCATCCCTGAGGAGTATAAATGAACTAACTTGATATTTTTTTCAACGCGAGAGCACGCAACATATAATTGGCCATGATAGAAGCACGGTTTTTCAAGATCAAACCCACAAGTAGACATTGTTTGCCCTTGTGACTCATTAATAGTCATTACGAATACCAAGCGAATCGGAAATTGCAAGCGTTTGAATGGAATGGGTGAGTCTGAAGTGATCATTAGGATCCGTAGCTGTAGAACATCTTCACATTAAAACTTGCAGTTCAAAATGGTCGTTTTATTCATATTGGTAATTTTTTTATGACCAATCGCGTACTATTGCATAGTTTAATTGAATTCTGAAGAAAAATATTTAGTGAATATTTTTTTAAGCGCAAGGATATGGTGGCGTTCCCCGTAAATCCAGCGAATACAAAAATTCAACAGGATAGTTGACTGCTTCATCAGAATCAACAACAGTGTCGATCCTGACAGAGCGGTTTGACACTCGGGATGACATATCGATTCTGCCATTATCACACACTTCTAAATCGGTTCAAGCGTTTAGAAGTTATGGTAAAATAAAAAAGCGGTAAACATACGTAGATGAATCCTGAACACATTATACTACTTTTTTGTTGGGCAGTCGAGTAAATAGTGGCGGACTAGCATCCGGCTCACTCTCCACCCTCAGGGACTTTCAGTATGTGCATCGGGACATACTAAGGGATAACTGTGTTAATTAGATAATTAGTTATATAAAAAAATAACTATTTTTAATTAGATAATTAGTTATATTAAAAAACCTTGTCTCTCCTAAAATCTCAGCTTTAAATCTTAATTGTATTGACTTTACATGATAATATACCTACAAATAATTACTTTATATTAAACGTCGTCGAAATTAAACGTCGTCGTATATTAAACGTCGTCGACATTAACTTAGTGAAAATTGACATGATATATCAATTAACGAACACGCTGTATCAAATGACTCTCATTATTATAAACGCCAGTTGCAGTAGCTAAGCCTACACTACTTAAATAGTTCGGATGTTTAAAAAATCTACCAAATATATAAAAATACGATTCTTACTATAAATGATGCTATGTATATTTTCAAAATACTCAATGGCATCTTTAATTGTAGCGATCTATTGAGAGAAATAAAAATTAATGATCCATCAAGAACTACAAGAAATTATGACTTATTCCGACTTCCACGTTTCAATACGCTTGCATCCAGGAATGGAATTATTACTCGTTGCTGTGATCTTTACAATTAACAACTAGGCAATGTTGTTATATTCAATACATCAATAACTGCATACAAGCAATCAGTATCTAAAATCCTGTTAAATGATTTGAGCTAAGACAATAGTATTACTTGTATATCATTAGGTTATAGGATACTGATATTAGTAGGTATTATTTACTTTGGAGCTTTGACCATTTATAATTGCATTTTATTAATTACTAGCTGTACAAGGCGTTGCTGTGACGTATTTTATGTAAAGAAAATAGATTCAATAAAAATATTATTAAATTGAAACATAATTAGAATTTTGAAAAACGTTTCAAGGTTTTGGGGGAAGCGTAGGAAAAAAATATCGAAACTCTATCTCTGCTAGTTAGTGCGCAACGTGACCTAGCCTAACCAAATAAACGGGCCTCAGCCCCCCCCCCCCCCGCCTCCCCCTAAGTTCGCCATTGTTTAAGGATGACATAATAATGAATTGTCGTCGGAGATATACTTGTAAGCCAAATTTCAGCTCGATTGGATGACGAGAGGTGAGTTAAATTTTACTTTCAAGATTTATAGTCATTTAAGACCTCAACACCGGCGGCGAAGTAAATATAGGGTTTAAAAACAACGAAAGAAGACAAAAATAGCTTTCTCACGAAATAAACCCTATGGTAAACGACACAGCTTAATTCCAAAGCAATTCTACTCGAAATAATTAAATCAAAAAGAAAATATATCGAAATCTATGACAACTCAATTTCAGGATATAATTTAATATCAAATGAAAATCAATCGATACAGCTCAAATCCCCCGCCAATTGCACTAAAAAATAGGAAAAACTTAAAATAAAAAACGAAATGAATAACAATCTCAAAAGAAAAGATCCTCCGATAAAGGCCCAAAAGGCCTTGATTAGGGTTATAGCCAGGAAGCCATACCGCTACTCCAGTGACCAGCTCTACAGGGACTTACGCAAACACCTTTACGTACGGCAGGTCTTGATATGCTACAGGAAAGAACTTCACCGGGACAACGGCAAGCCGACCAGTAACGCTCATAGTCACGACACAAGACATATAGACAGACATGTGAAACCAAGAATGAGAACGACCTTTGGACAAAGACACTATATTAACCTAGCGACGAAACTCCATAACATATTTACCACGCAACTAGGCCAAGCTACAATCATTCAAAATGACGCTCATTACAAAAGACTGATAAATTATGGTTGTTACACTCGACGAGGGCGCACTGTGAGTCATTAGTAACAAACGTTATTATCTCATTAGCCTCATAACTGTATTCATATATCTCCCATATATATTATATCTCATTTAATTTAATAAATACTTTTTTTGTGTAATATATACACTATAGTAGTTATATAACATACACTTGTAGGATTTCCCAAGATTGCAGAATATACATCCGACAGATGAACACAGTACTAAATATCACCTCAATACAGGCTCTGCCCAGTGAGGTGATAAAATCCCGCCGAAGCCGCAGTATTTAGTAAATTTCCAGGGTTCTACATTTTGTATGTACGACTAAATCATGTAAAATATATTATAGGAAATTTAATCATGTAATACTAAAGATAAATAATAATAAAAAAAAGAATAAACTACATATATTAGGCATAAGAAGAATAAACTACATATACTTACGAAATAAACGCTATGGTAAAAAATACAGCTCATTTCAAGAAAATTATATCCGCGTGTAACAGACAATAGGCTGTGATGGCCGAGTATCGCTAAAATTACTTTAAACACGCATATCAGATACTATATTTCGATGGGGGAGGGGTGGTAGTGGTTTGCAAGAGGGATTCGCGAGTAGGGAGGGGTGAGGGGGGGGGGGGGGGTTGTCTACTTGTCGGGAAACTCTTGGGGTGATCCAACCAATTTTTAAAATCTCAAATAGTGGAGGAATGGCGGCACGATATGCGTTGGTATAAGTACAATAATAATATGATGATCTAAAGAGATCTAGCTAGGCATCTAGAAAATAAAAGCTGATCTAAAAAAAGCACTTCATATAATTATGATATAAGATATGATATGTTAAGCTTACCAACGAGAATAACCCCCAGTTTGTGCCAAATAGGGTTGGCTGTGATGGCTGAGAGTCGTTATTATTACTTTAAAACACACCGTATTCTACATTTCGAGCCGTTTGTCTGCTGCGCGCCAATTGTCCTGTACCGATCCTAGGCACCGGTCATTACGATACCAGTATGTGGCTCAGATACCTAATCTTTTATTCATCGAAATCTGTATGTACACCTAAATTTTCTGCGAGCTGAGGATGACATTTTGTATTTTTACGAATTTTCTACACTCAATTTAGGTATTTTACTAAGAAATATTATACAAGAGAGCCGAATTACTGCGCTACCGCATCTGGGTCGTGAGTAACACTGAACGAAAATAACCGAGCATAATCAATTATAGCTGCACGCCTGTCTCCAGAAAGGACACTGCACTTTTGTGTCTCTGAGAGTAATATGTTGAGCAGTTATTAAAGCGAGACGATTTGTATGTTTTCGTTATCATCAACATTAATATAATTGTACCTCCGCGAATCTCTGGCACGCCTGCTGCGGGTTTGCCACCGCCGCTTCAAAAAAACATAAATTTCATAATTGTTATTGTATGTTCTGATACGTAACTGCAATCAAATCATTTGCGGGTTTCTTCGTTCCATGCATGAAAGCACTTATAACGTCTGTAATATTTCCGTCGTTCATAGTAGGAAGGAAGGCGCGAGCCACTGAGTTCGATAATAGACTAGACGAGGTTCAGTTTCCATTCGTTCAGAGGAAGCCTCACTTGGTGGTCGTAGCAGCAATGGATCGTTGGACTGGAAAGACCGCTGTGGTGACTGGAGCCAGCACTGGTATCGGAGCAGAAATCGTACTACATCTGGCTGACGCTGGAGTAAATGTCGTGGGCTTGGCTCGCAGGAGCGACAAAATTAAGGTTTGTATGCTAAATTTCTTCTAATATCATTCATTTCCATTTCATTTCATTTTCGTTTATAAAATAGTTATTTTTCATTTAATACAGGTTTCGATACCTACAGTAAAAGGCAAAGAAATATCTTGTTAGCGACGTTACAAAGTTTTGTCACAGATCATATATTTTAAAGGTTAACTTTGTGTTGAAAATGTAATTCTATAGTCGAGTAGACCTTATTAGGTTATGCCAATTGTTTTTATTTTCCCCCAAAATATTCTCCATTGACGCTAAATCATTATTTTCTCATTGTCTGTAGAATTGCTAATTTCTCAAAAACGATACAAGAACAATTTATAATGAACCAGTTTTTAAATCAGTTATTTTTCATTCAATACACAGGCGTTGATACCTAAAGTAAAAGGCAAAGGAAGAATAATTCCATTAAAATGCGACGTCTCAAATCCTGAAGATATCTCGAAGGTGTTCTCTATCATCAGGAAGGAGCATGGAGGTATCGATATCCTGGTGAACAATGCAGGCGTCGCTAGAGAAGGAAAAATCTTAGGTAACTTAAGAGACAACTAATGAACAAAAAATTAAAATATTTAATTAGAAATTCTCTTTGAATGTCCTGCTAAATTTATATTTTTTTTACAGTTATTATTTCAAAAAGCTTAAATTTTAAAAATTAGTATTAAATGTCATTAAAATCTGTCTAATGGTTTTATCTTTCAGACAAAAAAAAATGTCATTGAAGTGAAACCAATAGGTAGAGTTGCTAGTAGAAGTAGTAGTAGTAGTAGGTAGAGTGGGGGGCTTGTTTCCAGCCCTTGGTGTCACCTAGATCCGTAAGGTCTTTTGTAACTGCCCACTATGTGGTTAGGTCAGTGGTCAGCTAGTAGCCCGGTACTTCTTACCAGTCCAAGTAGATCACTGACCTTCAAGTTGGGCAGATCGCTGGGTTCGAGAAAGGCACGTCCCAGTAAACTGTGTCTTTTGGCGGCGAGCCCTGGACAGCGACCAACAATGTGTAAGCTTCAGGTTCCTCGCCACATATTCGGCAGTCTTTGTTCTCGGTCAAGCCAAGGTTGAATAGATGAGCTCTAAGGGTCGTGTGTCCGGTGAGGAGACCGATAGTGGTTCTAAGGTTCTTCTTGCTCATGTCAAGTAGGACCTTGGTTTTCTTCTGTAGTGGTTGCTCCATCATGGTTTTTGCCTGGCGACATCCCTGGCTCTGTTTCCAGGAATCCCGATGTTCCTGCTCCAAGCAGTCCCTGATGATTCTTCTACCTGTAGCAAAGGGGACCCCTACAACTGGCTCCAGTGGGCATTCCAGTGTGCCCAGTTTTGCCGGTCCCGGTCTTGGTGACCCGGTATCCATATTAGGGTGATTTTGTTGGATTTTCCCAATTTGTTGAGCTCCTGCATGCAGTCCCAGACCACAGACGATTCTGTGGTGGCTTTAGCCCAAGCCCAAGCTAGCCCTAGAGTTGCTAAGACCTAACCGGTTTTAGCAACTCTAGGGTTTTTCGATAGATTTCCCATTGAATGGCGATTTTCGATAGATTCCCCATTGAATGACGTCAGAGAAATTATAGACACTAACCTTTTGGGACTCGTGATGTGCTCTCAAGAAGCTATCAAATCCATGGATGAACGAAACGTGGCTGGACATATCGTCAACATTAACAGGTTAGAATTTAGTTTCCATTCATTAAAATTAGACTGTAATTTAGGTACTACTATGTAAGTAACAAAAAAACTGATGCACCCTGGGTTGGCTACCGACGAGGGAACTCCTCAACGGTCAACAGCAGATACCCAAAATGTTGTGTACGCATTCAATTATGATAGCAGCTTCTAAGTTTCACCATGACATGGTTGATGTACCCTGGGTTGGCTCTCGTCTAGGGAACTCCTCAGCGGTCAACAGCAGATACCCAAAATTTTGTGTACGCATTCAATTATGATATCAACTTCCAAGTTTCATCTTGACATGGCTGATGTACCCTGGGTTGGCTCCCGATGAGGGGACTCCTCAATGGTCAACAGCAGAGACCCAAAATTTTGTGTACGCATTCAATTATGATAGAAATTTTCAAGTTTTACCATAACATGGCTGATGTACCCTGGGTCGGCTTTCAACGAGGGAACTTCTCAACGGTCAACAGCAGACACAAAATTCGAAAAGTCGTAAAGTCGAAGTCAATTTCGATGGGGGAGGGGGGGTTGTGGTAGGTTTTATGATATTAATATTCAGATAAATTAAGTTCCTGGCTACTTGACAGGAATGTCTTGAGGTACACAACCGTTTTTTATAAATTGGTCGGACCGTTCCATACAGATAGATGGACAGCGGCGTTTTATTGCGGAACCCTAACATGAAATATTGTAATTTTATTTTATTTTATTGAATGACTCACATATTGGTTTCAGCATTCTTGGTCATGCCATACCAAGTGCAGAGTTTAATCTCAGCGTATATTCTCCATCAAAATGGGCCGTCACAGCTGCCACTGAAATCCTGAGGAACGAGTTTGCTAAACGGAATTCTTCCAATAAAATCAAAATAACCGTAAGCATGAATTTCCTAAGATTATGTACGTACATATACGGTTTAGTTAGTGCTTTGGGAATATGTGAAAAACTGAAGGCAAGGTCATTTAAACAACCCCTCCCCCCACTCCCCGGCTCACTCACCCACGGAGACTATCGTTACATTCATCCGGAAAATTGAGTATTCACTCAACCTACATTTTTCAAAACTACGTTAGGGGCCGTCCATATTACGTAATCACCGAGGGGGGGGGGGGGGTTGGATCTGAGACTACGTAATCAACATCGGTCACCGCATTGCATTTTTTTTGTCCTAAACCTGCACGGAAATTTCGCAGTGCTGCGCCGAAGATACCCTTCGCGCGATATGCTTGTCCAATGTGTTCAATGTGTTTGATAGTGCGCTCGCCTGCGATTGAGTCGCCCGGGCGGCCGGGCCTGTTCCTGCGCGCGCTGGCAAGCCGGTAGCCGCTCTGCGTCGCGGCAGCCCGGCTGCAACTATGGACTAGCGCGCCGCTGCACGCTCCAACTCCATCGCGGAAAGATTAACGTGGTCGTGGCGCATCAACTATGGCGGATTTACACATGGAGTATCTCAGTACGTACGCCAAATAGTGTTCACTCCTCTCGGGACCGGAGGCACAACGGCAGGCCAACGAGGAGTTTAAAAAGAAATGCAAAAAGTGCTCGAAGGATTCGGAGCTATGCCTTATTGTGGAAGAGTCTTCAAACACTTTCCGCAAATTCGGTTGATTACGTCATCTTAAGGGAAGTGGGGGAGTCAGGCCGGTGATTACGTCTGTTGACATGGGGGAGGGGGGGGGGGGAGTAGAAAAATCCCAAAAACGTCTTTACGTACCTAATATGTGAACGGCCCCCTTTTTTTGGGCTAATTTGCTTGGATTAAAAATTAAATAAATTGTCTTCTTTTTCAAATTTGTCTATTAGTTATTTTTCTTTAACGCATCAAATAATCCAAGCACCATATTAACATATTGCTTTACTGGATATAAAAAGTAAATTACAAAATAATGCCAGTTAAAACAAAATGCACATTGAGTGACTTTTAAAAAGCAGTGTGTTTGGAGATTGACCGTGTAAAAAAATTCTATAAGTTCGAACGAATCATTATAGTAACGTTTTTTCCTTTTTTTTAAGAGTATATCGCCGGGTTTGGTGAAGACGGATATTTTTGAGGCTTCAGGAATGACCTTTATGACTAAGGAGGTTTTGAATTCGACTGCACACCTCAAATCAGAAGATGTGGCTAGTTCTGTACTGTACGTCCTCGGCACACCGCCTCACGTGGATGTTAGTATGAACTATTTTTTTGCTACCTTAGTTAAAATTTCATATATATATATATATATATATATATATATATATATATATATATATATATATATATATATATATATATATATATATATATATATATATATATATATATATATATATATATATATATATATATATATATATATATATATATATATATATATATATATATATATATATATATATATAATGTATGTATGGATGTTTGTTACTCTTTCACGCAAAAACTACTGAATGGTTTTTGATGAAACTTTACAATAATATAGCTTACACATCAGAATAGGCTATAATTTATAAGGATATATAGTTTTCTATCATCATTATCACAATTTTCCATCACCACGCGGGTGAAACCGCGGGGCGCAGCTAGTATATATATATATATATATATATATATATATATATATATATATATATATATATATATATATATATATATATATATATATATATATATATATATATATATATATATATATATATATATATATATATATATATATATATATATATATGTATATATATATATATATATATATATATATATATATATATATATATATATATATATATATATATATATATATATATATATATATATATATATATATATATATATATATATATATATATATATATATTTATATATATTTATATATATATATATATATTGAAGGACGAACTGAAGGATGAATAAGGATGATGTACGATAGTCGTGTCGATTGCTGATTACCGGTCGATACGATAGCCCGGACGACGATGACGGGACTAGCGGATTCGATACAAAACATAGTTGACGGCGTTGTAACTCGCTCCTCGATATTAATACGATTAAATTCGTTCTGTGCATTGAAACAGTGTTTATTTTCTATCTAACAGTTCAGAAGTGGGATATACCATGTGCCGCTACTAAGACTCTGTCGAAAGTATAGTGAATATTGTGCGTTGCAAGACAGTTCTTTGTTCCGAGCGCGCGGCGCGCGGCGGCGACGTAAAGAATTTCGTCGGAAATTTCCCGCCGGGAACTCCCGTGTTTGTCACGAGCGAGGCGAGCGTTTTGTTTACAAAGCGTGCTTCGATGATGGGAGCCGATTGATGGCGGATATTATTGAGGTCATAGGGATGTAACAGCTGTTCTGCAATATCGTTTGTGTACGTGAAAGAAAAGACTTTCTTTGTGAAAAGACACTTATTCGTTTTACAACATGCCACTGTTTCTCAACCTGTTTAACGATTTATGCCGATGATCTAATCTGGTGAGTTCATTTTATTTCATTGACTATTGTGACTGTTTTAATGAAATGAACGGAGAGAACATTTTAATTTGAAATATAAAATAGTGTATACGAGATGGCAAGGCATGATAAGAGACGTCGATCATCTAGCTCACCTGAATCTGAAAATGATAGAAGGAGAAACAGGCGACGGAAGCGAGAGAACCGACGGAAACAACAAGATACTCGAATAGAAGCATTGGAAGCTCTAGTTAGACAGTTGAAGAGACAAAACGATTCAATTGACTCTGATGTGGCCGAAGTTTCTCTTGAAGTTCCAAATCCGGGAACTTCACATTCAGAGTTGAATAACCCGGTCACGAGTATGGCCACTACGAGTGCAGCAACTACGATTGTTCGGTATCTTGGCCGCAATGATGTTGTTCCAGAATTCAATCCTCAGACGTCGGCAGTTTCCGTGGAACATTGGATACGAAATTTAGAGATCATTTCAAACATGTATGGATGGGATGAAAAGACTCTGATTTGCAACTGTACAGCTAAACTCAAAGGTTATGCCAAAAGTTGGTACGAGGGACAAGTTTCGTTTGACGTCAACTGGGATGAGTGGAAGACTCGCCTTGTGAAAGCTTTTCCATTTTCGAAAAATAAGTTGAGTCAGATCAGAGAACTTGTCAACAAACAAAAGTCATCGGACGAAGATCCAGTTAAATTCTTTTACGAAAAGCTGGGATTAGGAATGGCTTGTGGCTTATCTGATGATATTGTTACCGAGGCAATAATCGGCACTTTGGGTGATAAATTGTTGGAGGTTGGCGCCGTTTCAGCCAATTGCTATGATTCTGCTACCTTGTTACGATATTTGGGTAATGTCAAAATGTCTACAGCAGTATCCGTACGAGGCGATAGCGTAAAGATTAATAAATTAAAGCCAAGTTGGGGTATGAAATGTTTTACATGTGGCAAGGCTGGTCATAAAGCTGAAGTTTGTCGATCTTCAAAAGAAATTAAGGAGACACGAAAATGTCACTATTGTGAACGCGTGGGACATATAGAATCTCATTGCTTCAAGAAACAAAATAAACTGAAAACGTGCACCTTTTGTAAGGCTACTGGTCATGTCTACAATGAGTGTCGAAGAAGAAACAATGACGGAGAAACGTCTATAAAAAGAGTTCAAATTGTTTGCCCCGACGATTCTGATAAGAAATATTACAAAACAGTACTTGTCTGCGGTCAGTCGTTAAAGGCTTATATTGATTTTGGGAGTGCGTGCAACACTATCAAAGACATCATACGTCGAACGTTAAATCTGGAGTTTGGACCCAATCAAAGCGACACTGTTATAAAGGGGTACGGAGGTGCATTGACCGTGCCTTTGGGTACTACAACTGCGGATTTGGCGGTGGATGGCGTCGTCAGATCGACCGTATTCCTTGTGGTAGAGGACGATGCTCAAACTTTCGATGTGATAGTTGGACAACCGTTCACCGAATCGCCAAATGTCATTGTGCTAAAGACACCAACTCAACTGACTTTATATACTAGTGACATGGAGTTACTCGATGTTTGTGAAGCCGTCACCAAAATTAGTTTGTATCCTAAATCTGGCGAAGTTCTGAAACCTGGACTCAACAAGATTGAAGTTATATCCGATTCACTCTCGAGTGGATCCTTGTGGATTAAGTCATCTGAACATCGAAAGCCAATGTATGAAATCGATATTTTGGATAATAAAATAGACATTCAAGGAGGGAGTACAGTGATTAAGCTTCTTAATCTGACCACTGTTCCCATCACTCTCAACGATAATCAATGCATCACTCGTGCTGAGTTCTTGGAAAATGATACTGAACCAGTGTCAACGCCTTTAATTGGTACGAACCTCACCATGGACGAAAAACAGCGCTTAAATGATTTACTTCAAGAGTACGACCATTGTTTTTCTGGAGACAGACTCGAATTGGGACAATGCAAGGTGGAGATGAAAATCAAATTATTACAAGAGAAAGTTGTCAATTATAAACCATATCGACTATCATATCATGAACGGGAAATTGTAAGGAATATTATATCAGACCTTTTAAGAGCTGGTATAATCGAAGAATCTAAGTCGCCGTATGCGAGCCCGCTATTACTTGTACGGAAGAAAGATGGCGGACATCGTTTATGTGTTGATTACAGAGCATTAAATAAAATCACGGAGAAGGAAAGATATCCGTTACCGTTAATACAGGATCAGTTGGATGATTTAGCAGACAAATCAATTTTCAGCAGCTTGGATTTAGCCAATGGCTATCATCAAATACGAGTTTCGGAAGAGTCAATGTCCTACACTGCCTTTGTTACACCGGACGGTCAGTATCAGTACCGAATGATGAGTTTCGGACTTTGCAATGCTCCGGCTGTATTTCAGCGGGCCATGAATGAAATATTAACACCTGTTCTTCATGATTGTGCCAATGTTTATATAGATGATGTCATAATCTGGGCTAGCAATGTTGAAGAGGGTTTTACTAATTTGAGGAGAGTTCTCGACTTAATATCTGATGCAGGCGTTAAAATAAAGCTTAGCAAATGCTCATTCCTCACCGACACCATTGAGTACCTCGGACATGAAATAACAAAAGGAGAACTCAGACCTTCAAAACATAAATTGAATGCTGTCAGGAACTTCAAAACTCCGACAAATGTTCATGAGGTGAGACAGTTTTTGGGATTAGCGAGCTACTTTCGAAAATTTATAAATGGTTTTGCCACAATTGCACAACCACTTACTAAGCTCACGAGAAAAGACCAGACATGGCAATGGAATGAAACACAAGAGCGTGCAGTACAGACGTTGATACATGCACTTACATCCGCACCGGTCTTGGCAATTTATAGTCATGAACGTGAGACGCAGATTCACACTGATGCCTCTAAAGTAGGATTGGGAGGAATTCTTCTTCAAAAACAAGTTGATGGAGTATGGAAGCCGGTGGCTTTTGCGAGTCGCCAGACAACGGAAGTCGAACAAAGATACCACAGTTATGAACTGGAAGCACTGGCGGTTGTCTTCAGTATAAAGAAGTTCAGGATTTACGTGACTGGTCTACAATTCAAGATTGTGACTGACTGCGCTTCTTTGCGTTTAGTGTGGGCTAAACGGGATTTATCACCAAGAATTGCGAGATGGTGGTTGGAGTTACAGGACTTTGACTTCGAAGTGGAGCATCGACCTGGATCCTCAATGTCGCATGCAGACGCTCTCAGTCGAAATCCTATCGAAATAAGACACATTGAAGAAAAAGAACTAATTGACGCATTGCAGGGAGGAGATGAAGCTATTCAGATGCTAATTCTAAATCTGGAATTAGAGATTGCAGCTAACAAGAACAAAAAGAGTGGTCTTAGCAAGGATTACCGAATTGTAAATGGTAGACTGTGCAGAGTAACGGAGGAAGGTATTCGTTCAGTGCTACCTAAAGGATCAAGATGGCACATTTTAAAGATCTAGCATGATGACCATGGTCATTGTGGAACAGATAAATGTCTTGAGGCTATAAAAGCGAAATATTGGTTTGCTAAAATGCGAACATTTGTGGAAAAGTATGTCAAGGGTTGCATAGCTTGTCAATTTTCGAAGAAACCTACTGGTAAGCAACCGGGATATTTAAATCCAATACCGAAAGGAAATGTACCATTCAGCACCCTTCATATTGATCATTTGGGACCATTTTGTCGAAGTTCCAGCGGCAAGACATATATCTTCGCTATTGTGGATGGTTTTACGTAGTTCCTTTGGATTGAGGCGGTCAACAACACTAATACTAAAAATGCGTTGATAGTATTACGGCGATTCATCGCAACATTTGGTTATCCAGACAGGATAGTGAGCGATCAGGGTAAGGCTTTTACCAGTCGCGACTTCACTACATTTTGTAATGAAGGAGGGATCAAGCATGTCCTAAACGCAGTAGCTTCACCTCGTTCCAACGGACAAGTGGAACGTTTCAATCGTGCTATATTGGATTCACTAATGACTTATTGCGGAGAAGACCAGAAATCCTGGGAGACCTATTTACCCCAAGTACAGTTGGGCCTTAACTCGACTGTGTGTAAGGGTACTGGAAAGACACCCTTAGAACTAACATGTGGCATGAGACCTCGTTTGGCACACGAACCTCTTAGCGCCACCATTGAAGAAGACATAGCGTTGATTAGAGCCGATGCTGAGAAAACCTGCTCTCGCAGATCAGCTGATATGAAGAAACAATTTGATAAGAAGAGACGTGCCGCCAGAATATATAAAATTGGAGATTACGTCATGTTGGAAAGACGTATACTGAGAAAGGGTCTTACGAGTGGAAAATTAGTTGGTCGTTATGCAGGACCATACAGAGTGAAGGCCGTGCTACCTAATGACAGGTACATGGTGACCTCTATGAATAACGATAAACGTGGCTACAAAAATACTGTGGCCCAAGATAAAATGAAACCTTGGTATTCACAAGATACTGTGATGTCTTCGGATGAGGAGTAAGGGACCCCCCCTTATTGGTTCCTCTGTGTGAGTTCGCTGTGAGAGACACTGAATGTGATACTTATGCTTATACACTGGTGATTGGATACGTTCTTCGGGATATGATTGTCTTGCGAGGCAATGCACATGAGTCCTGTGTGGACATTGATTGCGCCCTTTGTGGACATTTGATGATTATCTTACGAGATAATGTGAATAATATGGCTGCGCCCTTTGTGGACAGTTGGTGATTGTCTTGCGAGGCAATGCACATGAGTCCTGTGTGGACATTGATTGCGCCCTTTGTGGACATTTGATGATTATCTTGCGAGATAATGTGAATAATATGGCTGCGCCCTTTGTGGACAGTTGATGATTGTCTTGCGAGACAATGTACATGCGCCCCGCGGGGACATGAAATTTACAAGTTGAATACATTCGCTCTTTGGGGCTTATGGGTGCGGAGCTCATGACTGGCCATCGTGGCTTCTGGATGCATTCGCCTTTTGGAGCGTGTGGATTCAGCCATTATTTTCAGGTCAAGAACAGCGAAACGGACTTATTTCGCTTGTGATCATTACGTTGATGACAAAGATGACAATCACTGGAGAAGAAATGGTTTTTCGGTCTACCAACAGACTTATCTACTCCTTCGGGGACGCAGGAGTGTCAGGAAGGCCGAACTGAAGGACGAACTGAAGGATGAATAAGGATGATGTACGATAGTCGTGTCGATTGCTGATTACCGGTCGATACGATAGCCCGGACGACGATGACGGGACTAGCGGATTCGATACAAAACATAGTTGACGGCGTTGTAACTCGCTCCTCGATATTAATACGATTAAATTCGTTCTGTGCATTGAAACAGTGTTTATTTCATATCTAACAGTATATATATATATATATATATATATATATATATATATATATATATATATATATATATATATATATATATATATATATATATATATATATATATATATATATATATATATATATATATATATATATATATATATATATATATATATATATATATATATATATATATATAAAATTAGTAAAAGCTACTTAAAAAGTAGCGAAGGAAATCCCAGCTTGTATTGGGAAATGCTTATGTTTGAATGAGATATACTTACGGATGTGCACGACTTTCGACGGTGTAATGTAAGTTTAAAGGTCCTTTTGCAGTCGACTAACGATCACTATTCATCCATATATCTCATAAATAGGGCTTATCCTTATGCAACACAAAATGCCTTCAATTGAGACGAATTAAGCGAAAAAATAAAAAATTAAACTATTGATCACTTCGGCAAAGCCGTTTTCTAAATGAAAGTGACATTACGAAATAATTCAAATTTCGAATGCTACCAACATTTAAAATATGATACAATTGGCTGAGTTTGTTATCAACGAGCCATTAAATCGAAATAAAAATAAAAAAACCTCCATATGCTCAATGAAATGAAAGAAGAAACTTCAATCTTAATTTCTGGCAGAGGAGTTTATAAAAAAGATTGTATAATGTTATCAAAATGTTAATGTTTACTAATTTTATTTTAAATAAAAGCATCATCCTATAAACGGATTTCTTTACAAACCTTATCATATATATATATATATATATATATATATATATATATATATATATATATATATATATATATATATATATATATATATATATATATATATATATATATATATATATATATATATATATATATATATATATATATATATATATATATATATATATATATATATATATATATATATATATATATATATATATATATATATATATATATATATATATATATATATATATATATATATATATATATATATATATATATATATATATATATATATATATATATATATATATTCTTTTTAGAACTGATCAAATAGATGATTATAAAGTAAATAATTATAAAAGCCACTTACATCGTGACGAAGGACTCCCTTGATAGGATTCGGGAATGCTTTGGTGTAACAAACGAGAATGACGGACGTAAATTTTGACACTGTTTTTTTTTTTAAATTACAGATTACCGAATTGACTATACGCCCAGTTGGGGAAATATTTTGAGAGCAATCGCTCTTATTATTCAGCAATTTGGTAAAAATATTACTTAACATTTATTATTTTATAGTATAGATAGCGGATAATTGTATTTTGTTGATAACTTTCAGATAAATTCAATAAAATGTATCAAAAATGGATTTTTTATATTTGTAAGTGGTATGTAATATTATATAACTGTACTTTGTAAGTGCAAAACCCTAAATTTCATCCGGATAACTACTTTTTACATTTCTTACAGTCGATTTCATTAGGAGAATCACCCGTGGGGACTCATTTCATTGTATCGTGTCATTCTTAATTTCAAGCTGCGTACATTCGGTTCATTCAGTAACGCTGCAAAGCTTGCTGCGTTTCTATTAGTCTAATCTGCATGCCAATCAAATCGGTTTACTTTTATCTCTAAGCTATGTAGTCTACTCGCAAATAATGTTCATACAATAGTATAGGTTAGCTCTAAAATGTTGCCTGCAGGCAACAAGCTCGCCTTTTCTTTACGTAAATTTTGATTGTGAAAAATGTGACGTAAATTTTGTGCCTATGCGGGCGAGTCCAAGGCAAAAACATTTGGAGGGCTTCACTTTTATACAGCCTGACCAGTCGCAGAACAGCTCCACTTTCTGTAATAGTAGGGAAAGCTGCTTGGGGCTCCTGGTGATAAAAGTTAGGTCGTCGGCAAAAGCGAGGCACGACGATGTGTATTGGCCGTCTGTTTTAAAACGGTAACCCCACTTCTTGTCGAACTGGGTCAAGCTTTCCAGCAGTATATTGAAAACGATATTGAATATCGTCGGAAGAACTTAGTTTTGGAAAGACGGAAAAATATAGCTACTATTTCCCATACGAGCGTTGAATGGGCTCTCATTGGGAGCGATTGACTTTTTTTGTAAAATCTTTATTTTACCTTATTGCATGGCTGCAGTTGATTTAAACTATTTTGAAAAGATAGTCAAATAAACGAGGTTTAAGTTCCTAATTAAAATTTATAATAAAGTAAACAAATGCGTTTTTTATCAGTATTTTCCCTTAGTAGGCTCCAATTCCCTCGCTCTCCGCGTCTCGCTGACACTCGTGCCGCGGTTGGCTATTGCCGCTCCAAAAGAACATAAATGATATGTAACGCAAAAAAAACGTGCGTGTTTTATCGTTCCATGCACGAAAGCATATAATTACCTCCGTAATATTTTCGTCGCTCATAGTAGGAAGGAAGACGCGAGCCACTGCAATATTGTAACTTCGCTCATGCAAATTCGTTCAGAGGAAGTCTCACTTGGTGGTCGCGGCAGCAATGGATCGTTGGACTGGAAAGACTGCTGTGGTGACTGGAGCCAGTCCTGGTATCGAAGCAGCAATTGTCTTACAGCTGGCTGATGCTGGAGTAAATGTCGTGGGCTTGGCTCGCAGGAGCGACAAAAATGGAATATAAATCACATACATCTAAAATCGTTCATTTTCATTTCTTTTCATTTTCGTTTATTCGGTAGATTTAAAACACATCACTAAATTCCATACATTAAAAAGCAGTTTATGAGCGCATTAAAAATCCGTGTTAGCAAACGCATTAAAAAATCGGCTGTTTCACCCCAAGACTTTCCCGGCAAGTAGTCAAGGACTAGTTTCATCCGAATATTAATTTCAGAAAAAGAAAACGATGAGCGCCCTCTCTCGGCCGGCGGGAGAACCCGGTTGGGTTCCGTTGCAACCGGATATAAGACTTAAAAAGGCAATAAAGATTTTTTTGAATTCAACTGAACTGAATAATGAAGAACAGGGTCTAGGAAATTATTGGATAATTTTACCCCTACATTACCAGTTACTTTACAAAAATTGACCTTGCTCCTTAAAAATGAGCTTGCCTTTATGCGAATGTCGTTCTTATCCGAGGTATTACAAAATTTATACTCTACGCCAGCCCTCGTAGCATGATGGTAAGTTATTATCGACTGATAAACAAATGACTTCACCGGCAGTCTAAATCTAATCATGATATGATCGAAACAACTGACCTTGTTAGCTCCGGTTGGCTAATCAATCGCTACTTTTTTAGACCATTGTGTGCTAACGGATTTAACTTTTCCCAAGTTCCCTTGCTATCTTCGTTCAGGATATGTATGTTCGCATCACAGCCTATTAGCAAACGATAACTGTTTTTTGTTTGAGTCCTTTGATTTGTGTTTTTTTTTGCTTTGCTTTTATGTTTACTTGGAGAAGGTTACATACAGAGATAAAATATTGATGTACTCATATATCGCGACATTAACTCTAGAAGCCTAATCTATTTTGGAGGTACATAAAGTCTTAACATACGTCTCACAAGTGTACAAATATAAATGCCATCTGTAGGCTAAAATATGCCTACTAAAGTCCTATTTTTCGAAGAAAATTTAGGATTAGGATGTAAACTAATAATGTAACATAGGTTTATCAACGACAACTATAATCACAGTTATTTATAACTACAAAATAAAAAATAAATACTTCTATTGAAACATAAAAATCAACTTCTTAGAAAT
>OX155969.1:10361814-10505798 GCA_944548615.1 Micropterix aruncella
ATAATATATATATATATATATATATATATATATATATATATATATATATATATATATATATATATATATATATATATATATATATATATATATATATATATATATATATATATATATATATATATATATATATATATATATATATATATATATATATATATATATATATAAATATATATATATATATATATATATATATATATATATTATATATATATATATATATATATATATATATATATATATATATATATATATATATATATATATATATATATATATATATATATATATATATATATATATATATATATATATATATATATATATATATATATATATATATATATATATATATATATATATATATATATATATATATATATATATATATATATATATATATATATATATATATATATATATATATATATATATATATATATATATATATATATATATATATATATATATATATATATATATATATATAAAATTAGTAAAAGCTACTTAAAAAGTAGCGAAGGAAATCCCAGCTTGTATTGGGAAATGCTTATGTTTGAATGAAATATACTTACGGATGTGCACGACTTTCGACGGTGTAATGTAAGTTTAAAGGTCCTTTTGCAGTCGACTAACGATCACTATTCATCCATATATCTCATAAATAGGGCTTATCCTTATGCAACACAAAATGCCTTCAATTGAGACGAATTAAGCGAAAAAATATCACTTCGGCAAAGCCGTTTTCTAAATGAAAGTGACATTACGAAATAATTCAAATTTCGAATGCTACCAACATTTAAAATATGATACAATTGGCTGAGTTTGTTATCAACGAGCCATTAAATCGAAATAAAAATAAAAAAACCTCCATTTGCTCAATGAAATGAAAGAAGAAACTTCAATCTTAATTTCTGGCAGAGGAGTTTATAAAAAAGATTGTATAATGTTATCAAAATGTTAATGTTTACTAATTTTATTTTAAATAAAAGCATCATCCTATAAACGGATTTCTTTACAAACCTTATCATATATATATATATATATATATATATATATATATATATATATATATATATATATATATATATATATATATATATATATATATATATATATATATATATATATATATATATATATATATATATATATATATATATATATATATATATATATATATATATATATATATATATATATATATATATATATATATATATATATATATATATATATATATCTTCTTCTTCTTAATATATATAAATTACGTGTCACGTTGTTTGTCCGCGATGGACTCCTAAACTACTTAACCGATTTGAATCAAATTTGCACACAATGTGCAGTTTGATCCAACTTGAAAGATAGGATAGCTTACGTCTTAATTTATAGTCGCGATATTATTTTATTGCAATGTCTATTATTTGACATTCGCAATTATCTGTTAGTTCCAAACGATTTTAACAGATGGCGTTATCTATTGAGTAATCCATAGATGGCGCTGCTATGTTAAACCTACAAACGTCATAGTCGGGCAAGCGTTATTCTAAATTCAAAATATTGTGAAGGTAATACAGTGAAATTATTCCTGCTTTTTAATTATTTGTGCTTCATTGTTCAAAACTCTTTAATTAAAATATATACATGTAGGTAAGTATTATCACATAGTTATAAAAGTGGAATAACTGCAGTATAGGAACCTCTCTCCATTTTTTTCATTTTAATGCTAAATCTGGAAGAAAATTGTGTCGGTCGCTATAAATAAGCGAGATAGGCATTCAAAGTTTAAATTTTAAAAACAGGCCAAAATAAAAAATTAAGTAATTCACCACGCTATATTCGCCACGCTGATTCCTAATCTTCCATAATCTTTATTCGATCTCAATAAATAAGAGAGATATAGGCGTTCAAAATGTTCATTGCAATGTCAAGAAATTTGCGGTCATTTTGTTTGTACGTACCGTGGCCGACACATTCGGGTCCCATCAAACTTGCAGAAGGCAGATTTGCAGACGGCAATCTTGCAGACGGCATTCTTGCAGGCGGCAGTTTTGCAGAAGGCAATCTTGCAGAAGGCAGTTTTGCAAATGTCAAACTAACGTTTCGAGGGTCGGCATTTTTGCAGACGGCATTTTTGCAGAAAATGAAGTTAGGAGCAAAACATCGTATTTAAAATTTAGTGTTACCAGAGTAGAAATCGACAAAAGCCGCGTTTTCATATGTCAGGGTAGGGAAACCAGTCCACTTCTTTGAGTGTCCTCTCCATCGCAGATCTCAGCAATCAACTTTCGATTTTAGGGAAAGAAAAACCTAACCTAACCTAACCTAACAGAAAAACTTAAAACATTTTTTTTAATGTTTAGTTTGATGTACTGAATCATCCACTACAAGGATGCCGGTAATTAATGTCACTTCGATTTTAGGGAAAGAAAAACCTAACCTAACCTAACCTAACAGAAAAACTTAAAACATTTTTTTTAATGTTTAGTTTGATGTACTGAATCATCCACTACAAGGATGCCGGTAATTAAATGTGGAGAGGTAAAAATATTCACCACTTTAATTTACCCTGACATGATAATTTGCTACTTCTTTTTCTAAATTTAAAATTTATAGCATATGCTTTACTGCTTTATTTTTGGTTTGTAAAATAATATAAAATTATTTTATTTCGTGTAATCATGTCCTAATGCGCCATTCTCAAACGTTGCTAACTTCGGGTTTGTATGCAAGTTTGCTTTCTGCAAGAATGCCGTCTGCAAAAATGCCGCCTGCAAGGTTGCCGCCTGCAAGGTTGCCTCCTGCAAATCTGCCCTCAACAAATTTGGAGCTGTCAAAAGTGACATGTTTTGACATGAAAAAGTGACAAAGTGGCATGACAGGCAAGTTTGCCGCATGCAAAACTGGCGCGCCCCACACATTCGAGCATATCGTAATATCGATAACAATTACCGATATTACAGAAATTATGACAATTTGCAGAGTTTTAAGATTAACCGAAATATTTAAAAAAAAACGATCAAAAAAAAAATATTTTCGTGAAACTTTTAAAAAAGGGCACAAATTTTTATGTTTTTTTCAATATTTTTTTTTTTTTTTTTTAATTTTGCGGTAAATTTGAAAAAACGTTTTTGTCCACGGTGTTAATTTGATATTGAAGAAATTTCGTTGTTTCAGGTTACCTTTCGTCATCATCAACAGCCATTTTGTAAAAACACATGTTATTTACTAACAACTTTGTAATATACTCATTTGTTACAAACTTTAATAAAAATAATAATAAATTTTAAAATTAATTCTTTTGTATTGATTTTTGATTAATATCAACTGTACGAAAATTTTAATCAATCGTGTTGAAAGTCCTTCCCCTTTAAATCCCAATCCAGAGGATTTTTATACCAGCATTAACGTTTCCGTCTTCGTTCGTAAATAATAATTTCATTGTATTAATTAAGGGGTTACGGTAGTAGAAAATCTGTCATGGAGTTCGCCATATTTTTTTACAAATGGCATCTATTTAAAAAAGCATGGTGGTCCCCATGAATGATGTTCTCCTACCGTTCCTATTAAATAGTTTACTACAATGTAATATAACAAAAACCTTAGCCACAGCAACGCGTGGCCGGGTCTGCTAGTATATATATATATATTCTTTTTAGAACTGATCAAATAGATGATTATAAAGTAAATAATTATAAAAGCCAATTACATCGTGACGAAGGACTCCCTTGATAGGATTCGGGAATGCTTTGGTGTAACAAACGAGAATGACGGACGTAAATTTTGACACTGTTTTTTTTTAAAATTACAGATTACCGAATTGACTATACGCCCAGTTGGGGAAATATTTTGAGAGCAATCGCTCTTATTATTCAGCAATTTGGTAAAAATATTACTTAACATTTATTATTTTATAGTATAGATAGCGGATAATTGTATTTTGTTGATAACTTTCAGATAAATTCAATAAAATGTATCAAAAATGGATTTTTTATATTTGTAAGTGGTATGTAATATTATATAACTGTACTTTGTAAGTGTAAAACCCTAAATTTCATCCGGATAACTACTTTTTTACTTTCTTACAGTCGATTTCATTAGGAGAATCACCCGTGGGGACTCATTTCATTGTATCGTGTCATTCTTAATTTCAAGCTGCGTACATTCTGTTCATTCAGTAACGCTGCAAAGCTTGCTGCGTTTCTATTAGTCTAATCTGCATGCCAATCAAATTGGTTTACTTTTATCTCTAAGCTATGTAGTCTACTCGCAAATAATGTTCATACAATAGTATAGGTTAGCTCTAAAATGTTGCCTGCAGGCAACAAGCTCGCCTTTTCTTTACGTAAATTTTGATTGTGAAAAATGTGACGTAAATTTTGTGCCTATGCGGGCGAGTCCAAGGCAAAAACATTTGGAGGGCTTCACTTTTATACAGCCTGACCAGTCGCAGAACAGCTCCACTTTCTGTAAAAGTAGGGAAAGCTGCTTGGGGCTCCTGGTGATAAAAGTTAGGTCGTCGGCAAAAGCGAGGCAGGACGATGTGTATTGGCCGTCTGTTTTAAAACGGTAACCCCACTTCTTGTCGAACTGGGTCAGGCTTTCCAGCAGTATATTGAAAACGATATTGAATATCGTCGGAAGAACTTAGGTTTGGAAAGACGTAAAAATATAGCTACTATTTCCCATACGAGCGTTGAATGGGCTCTCATTGGGAGCGATTGACTTTTTTTGTAAAATCTTTATTTTACCTTATTGCATGGCTGCAGTTGATTTAAACTATTTTGAAAAGATAGTCAAATAAACGAGGTTTAAGTTCCTAATTAAAATTTATAATAAAGTAAACAAATGCGTTTTTTATCAGTATTTTCCCTTAGTAGGCTCCAATTCCCTCGCTCTCCGCGTCTCGCTGACACTCGTGCCGCGGTTGGCTATTGCCGCTCCAAAAGAACATAAATGATATGTAACGCAAAAAAACGTGCGTGTTTTATCGTTCCATGCACGAAAGCATATAATTACCTCCGTAATATTTTCGTCGCTCATAGTAGGAAGGAAGACGCGAGCCACTGCAATATTGTAACTTCGCTCATGCAAATTCGTTCAGAGGAAGTCTCACTTGGTGGTCGCGGCAGCAATGGATCGTTGGACTGGAAAGACTGCTGTGGTGACTGGAGCCAGTACTGGTATCGAAGCAGCAATTGTCTTACAGCTGGCTGATGCTGGAGTAAATGTCGTGGGCTTGGCTCGCAGGAGCGACAAAAATGGAATATAAATCACATACATCTAAAATCGTTCATTTTCATTTCTTTTCATTTTCGTTTATTCGGTAGATTTAAAACACATCACTAAATTCCATACATTAAAAAGCAGTTTATGAGCGCATTAAAAATCCGTGTTAGCAAACGCATTAAAAAATCGGCTGTTTCACCCCAAGACTTTCCCGGCAAGTAGTCAAGGACTAGTTTCATCCGAATATTAATTTCAGAAAAAGAAAACGATGAGCGCCCTCTCTCGGCCGGCGGGAGAACCCGGTTGGGTTCCGTTGCAACCGGATATAAGATATTGTCTACTTAAAAAGGCAATAAAGATTTTTTTGAATTCAACTGAACTGAATAATGAAGAACAGGGTCTAGGAAATTATTGGATAATTTTACCCCAACATTACCAGTTACTTTACAAAAATTGACCTTGCTCCTTAAAAATGAGCTTGCCTTTATGCGAATGTCGTTCTTATCCGAGGTATTACAAAATTTATACTCTACGCCAGCCCTCGTAGCATGATGGTAAGTTATTATCGACTGATAAACAAATGACTTCACCGGCAGTCTAAATCTAATCATGATATGATCGAAACAACTGACCTTGTTAGCTCCGGTTGGCTAATCAATCGCTACTTTTTTAGACCATTGTGTGCTAACGGATTTAACTTTTCCTAAGTTCCCTTGCTATCTTCGTTCAGGATATGTATGTTCGCATCACAGCCTATTAGCATTGATTTTATAAAATCAATGCTATTAGCAAACAATAACTGTTTTTTGTTTGAGTCCTTTGATTTGTGTTTTTTTTTGCTTTGCTTTTATGTTTACTTGGAGAAGGTTACATACAGAGATAAAATATTGATGTACTCATCTATCGCGACATTAACTCTAGAAGCCTAATCTATTTTGGAGGTACATAAAGTCTTAACATACGTCTCACAAGTGTACATATATAAATGCCATCTGTAGGCTAAAATATACCTACTAAAGTCCTATTTTTCGAAGAAAATTTAGGATTAGGATGTAAACTAATAATGTAACATAGGTTTATCAACGACAACTATAATCACAGTTATTTATAACTACAAAATAAAAAATATATACTTCTATTGAAACATAAAAATCAACTTCTTAGAAATCAACTCAAACATATATTATTTATACATTTTTTGAATCTAATATGTTTTTACAATAATTAATTATTCTTACAATACAATACAATACAATCAACTACAACAGTAGATAGGCATTCCTACACTTGGATGCGTCACAAAATTAAATGCTAAAAATTTAATTATTAAAAAAATAACTATCATGGTTGTAATATTATATTCAATATTACCTACATACAAATAATCAAAATATAGTAATGTGATTTAATAGTCAGGGAGAATAATATATTAAAATAGAAATGCAAATTCTATGTAGAATAATCAAAGTAAATTTATATCATTGTCAATCCAGCAATATGCCTTCGTATTTAAAAAAAATTGAAGAGATGTATAATACATTAAGTAGGTATATGAAAATTAGAATGTCAGCTATCATAATATCATTGTGTTTAAAACTTTACAAATTACATTAATCATCAATATGGAAAATAAAATCAGAATGTTCACTCCCTTATACCATACATTGGGTTTCTTACCAAATTATTTACAATTATCTTTTTGAATTGCTCCTCTCCAAGGCTTTTCATTTAATGTAATCAGACTTTTAATGACTAGCTATAATTTTATATAAATCTACACTACTAACATCCACTTTGTGCTCGCAAAATACTGACTTTTTGCACTTATAGCACACTAATTTCGATATTCACTTTTTTGTAGGAGCAAAAAGCGCAGTATTTATACGTTATTTGGGGCGTATATATATATATATATATATATATATATATATATATATATATATATATATATATATATATATATATATATATATATATATATATATATATATATATATATATATATATATATATATATATATATATATATATATATATATATATATATATATATATATATATATATATATATATATATATATATATATACCTTTTCCGGCAAGCAGAACCCCCACACCCCGCACGCCAAACCCCCCCTCCCAAACCCCCTCTTTACACTTCCCTTATCCCCCCCTCCCTTTTCTTGCCAGGAAAGTAAAATGAGCCTGATTTTTTTCTTCAATGTAATGTTTAGTAGTTTCAGTTTCGTAATTTATCGAATTGCTGCTAATTTATGATGCGATAAGAGCTAGATAAACTATAAAACTCATATCTAACGATTAGCTCAAATCTATTGCGGAATCAGATACTAAAATCGGCTGTGTCACCCTGACTTTCCTGGCAAGTAGCCAAGGGTATCTTTCAAGGCATCTGTGTACCAAATTTTAAGTCTCTAAGTCCAACATTTCGAGGATGATATATGCCTCGTGCGTCCCCTGGTGGATCGATTTCAACCACAATCTTACAACTCTTGCCATGACCAAATGATGCCAGCATAGAAAATTTCAGCTCAATCGGATTAAGCGTTTGGGCGCTATCGTAGAGGAATTTACATATACACACACATACACATATATACGCCTATAGACTTCAATCAGGAAAAGGTCTCAATCGTCCCGGGGGAGGGAGGGGGGGGGGGGTGAATACGGATATTCCCGCCTTCATCGCCTAAAAAAAATATTGCGCGTTTACGATACTTTCCCTAAGAAAAATCTGATTGTGGTTGAAAGCGGTCCACCAGAGCGCGCGATAGTCACATTTCACTTAAAATTTAGTACACAGATGCGACTCAAAAGAAAATCTATACTAATATTATAAACAGGTAAAGTTTGTGAGGTTGTAGGAAGTAATCTCTGGATCTACTGAACCGATTTAAAACAATATTTTACCAATAGAAAGCCACGTTATTTGTGGGTGTTATAGACTATATATTAATCCGAAAAATAAGAAGACTTTTTCGTGGTAGTCTGATTTGCAAAGTAAGTCGGAGAAAAAACGGTCGAACGAAAACGTTTCTTAACGCTCCTTAACGATGAGAGATATATGATTAAGTTATAGAGAAAAGTTGTAGAGCTTGATAATGCCTACGAAAAAGTCAGCGACAGCATATGCCTAAATTTTATATTTAGGTCACAAAAAGTAGTTTTTTATATTAAAAAAATAATTTAAATCGTTAGGTCATGTTTATTTGGTCATATTATCAACTATTATGAATTCATATCAAAATAAGTAAACTTATCGTCTCAAGTGTTTAAAACAAAAGACTTTTTCCTTTTACTGCATATAATTTCCCTTTTACTGCATAAATGGTTAAAGAGATAAGACACTCATAAATAAGACACTCACAAATAATGGTAAATATAGTCAAATTGGCATGCAAATACTTACATACATATGCAGTAAAAATATAACCCTTCTTTTGGCAGTCAGGAAATAAATCATAGCACTCAGTACTAACCGAACCACACTCATAATTTCATCACAAGTAAAAAGTTTTACCGCATAACGAAGTGGGCACGGGTCAGCTAGTACTATATAAATGTTGAAAAAAAACAATTTTAGTACTACGGAAATACTACAAAAACATGCGACACTCGAATTATAGGTACCTACATTTGAATGGTAGGTATTTTAGCGCAGGTATTGCGCAATTCCTTTTTGGTTTCGGTCGAAAATATTCTTCTTCTCCTGTGGGTTACTATGCCGCATTATCTAGAGTTCTTTAACTTCGAAGAAGATAGACCAAGTAGGTAATCGCACTATATAATATAATATTAATAATATGTATTCAAGAATATATTTGAATAATATGTATGACAATAATATGTATACATCATGGAACGTGTATTCACATAAAATTGTATTTACTTATATGACTCCCCCCTTCCCAATTCCCACCTCTTTTTATGTGAGTGTATTCTTCATAGAAAACTGTTAAGTGTTTAAATTATTAATATTTAAGTGGAAACATGTTATTAGCTTTATCATTGTATAAACATCTATAGCACACCTGTCTACTTTCGGCTCCAAGCGACCCGTTTGAAGCGCGCGCTAATTGTTGGAAAGGCGATGCCTGAAATAGCACGCCATCTATTATTTTCTTCATTGAACATGTGATTTGTAGCGTAGAAGGAAATGCAATAGATAGCGCTAATAATTGAATGCTAATTTCGTTGAAACTGCTTGAATTATTGGGTTTTTAGAATCAATCGATCCTTTATAATTAAAACTTAATTATCAATGTTAATATAGATATCCAAATAAATTCCTATACTTTTCGACGTCAGCACTACCAGTGCCATCTGCGTAGTGACGGCGAGAAATATGCTGCCATTTTCTTGTATGAGATGGTGCTATCTATTACACTATAAAATCAATGGCTTTATCTTTGAAACTTAATAATTTTGTACCCAATATTTTGTAAAAGTTGTTTGTTTCCTTAACAATAATAAAAAAAAAAAAATAAACCCTTGAACCGAACCAACAAACAGGGAGTGTAATGTGTTTAGGCTTCATCTAGGTATGTTATCCGTTTCTTTATTACACCATAGTACAGTACAAACAACATTTGCGCAACGACAAGCTTTTTTCATTGGTCCCAAATTATATAATGGCATAGAGGAAAAATGGAAACACTTAAAGAACAATCAAGAGTTTAAAGACAATAGTAATAAATGGTTATTTGAATTAGGAAGGTTTAAATCTGAAAACTTGGTTTGTAAAGCGTATGTATAACGGTTAATTTAAAAATAATATTGTATATTTATATAAATTATTATAATTATTATAATAATAGTATATCATATCGTATTTTTATTTATTTTAGTTCATATTTTTTAGCAGTGATTTTATAATTGTATTTATATATTTTATAAAATTATAAATATGTTTATACCATATATCATTTATTATTTATTGATATCGTATTTACGTATATGTGTATTTGCCATATTGTATTACCTACAATGTATTATTCGTACAAATTTAGTGTTTTGAATTGTATTATAATGTTATTTATTTATAATTATATATTATTCAATCTTAAAATAATAATAATAAAAAAATAAATTAATTAAGTACATTCATTTCTTATAAAAATAAAAAGTTTTTTCAAGGTAATTAGGCTAATTGTTACTTAAGTTGTATTACTTATTTTAATTACTCTGACCCGCCTAGATACGGGACAGTTTAGTCCTAGTTAGGTGGGCAATGAGCATTAGCTGCATTTCGGTGTTCAATTTTTCCGAGTTACATTGATAACATTGATAACAATGGGGCTAAATGTACAAAAATGAAATGAATAAAGTATTAAACCATAAAAAAAAAAACTTCTAAACGCTTGAACCGATTTAGAAGTGTGTGGTATCGATAGAACCGTTATGTAATCCCGAGTGTCATATGGTACCTTAACTGTACAAATATTAGGTAAGTAGAAGTGTAAATGTCCAAATGTCAATAAATAAATGTCTGATTGAGTACGTTCCGGAAATATACATGTAACTATATGGATAAATAAAGAAACCACAAATATAAAATAAAGCAATATGAAAAGCATAATGAAAATAATTATAAATACATTAGTTCACTTTCTGTTACGGCAGTCGTGTTTTTTATTCTATTAAATATATTTACTTGTTCAACTAAGAGTACTTTCTACAAGTTGCGTTTCTTAGTAACATTCTGGATTAATCTAATACGCTTATAATCAATGGTGGCTTATAATACGCTTATAATCAATACATTGTGGCTGGTTACTTTAATTGTGCATAATAAAATATGTAATTTTTATTTCAATTTAACAATTTTATTCTTCTACAAAAAAATAAATAATAACATAACATTAACGATACAACGTAACTACTAGATTAATATCACATTCAACTGTTTTATGATTCGACTGGTATACTTGGGATTGCAATCTGAAACAAAACAAAAAAATATATATTAAGGATTTAATATATATGAAAATGGATGTTGGTATATCTGTCTGTCTGTCCAAGCTTGATAGACTTCGAAACCCTTTGACCGATCACCGTGAAAGTTGACAAATAAATGTATTTTCATAGAGAAGGTTTTTATTAGATTCGCTTTGTTGTAACTCGAAACTAGGTGGTGCTGCAGCGCATCATCTATACCATCAACGGTATAGAATTTCATCGTATATAAACACGTCTTGCCGAGGGTAAAATACGGTGCATACGGCGGCGGTCCTGTGTCATGTTCCCGCAGTGTCCGTGGACAGTTGCGAAAGTAGTTTCATTCTCTCAGTAATCGTCCCTTTTAAACATTGACCGTATAACTACTAGACTTCGTGACCAGCCTGAGAATGCGTCAGCCAAATAGAAAGAGACAGCAGCCTATAGTACCCCCTCCATCCTTGTCTAGTCATGCATTCACGGGGACACGTACATATATCATTATGGCAACGCGTTTATATCACTGTGGCAACGCTTTGACGCCATAAGTCTGCTATGCTATGGATAAACGCGCATAGAAAAGGATAGAGGGAGTCTCATATGCCCCTATCTCTTTCTATTCGGTGAACGCATTCACTCACAGCCCGCCTTCTCACTGCCATTCTCTATTTCTGTTACCCTCTATGATTTTACAAGAGGCAAAGAGTTTTGGGCCGAATTATGGTAAAAAACGCTTTGTCACATTGGTCGATTTTTTGCATACCTCTCTCTCACAAAATGGCAAACAAGGGTGTGGTTAGCCGGGGAAGAGAATGTGATCGGTGGAAGGTTCCGGAGTGGCGAGTTGTCGGTATTTCCGACGGTGAGGGTCTTCTTGGCGGCGCTGCTTTAAGTGGGAATGTGTGCGTAATATTGCTCCTGGCACCTCTGTTTTAATGTCTGCTTCTACCTAACTTACTGCTGCTAATTGTTACATTAATTACGTCATGGATTAAATTACAATGCAAAAATAAAAAAACGAGGATTCGAGCTTCCAAAGACTGAATAACCGCCTTTTTGTTGGTGGCCGTGTTGGCACCGCGGAATCAGGTCTTAAACTACCGATTAAGGATCGAAGAGGAAGCCTGATAAGGAATTATACCACATTCTCTAAAAAAACATTCTTTTATTTTATTTTACGTATGCGTTAGAAAAAAATCCTGAATGCTAAAATACAGTGAAAGATAGCCATTCCACGATCCGAGATAATTCGTTGCTTATGCAGTGTTTATTCGTTTTTTTTTATTTTTTAGTAAAGTTTCCGTCTACCTATAAGAAGTGGTGGAGTCCATCAACATTTAGTTATTTTTGAATTTTGTTTAGTGTTGCGTCTTTTTTGTAACCCGTGTGGATTTAGAAACGTGGTTATAACTTTATGGGTCCAGCTTATACGGAGCATTCGACCGTAGCACCACATCTCAAACGCTACTAGCCGACGTCTGGTGTCTTCTTTTATGGTCCACGCTTCGCTGCCGTACATAGCCACTGGCCAGATGTAGCACTGCAGGATCGAGAGCAGTATGCCATAAATATTGACTTCCCAATAACAAAATTAAATTATAACGATACCTCTTCTATGGCAGTAGTTTTGGTATTTTTTCTTGAGTATTTAAGCTCCTTCGAGAAACGAAACAACCGTTTTAAGAAATTCTGCTGGCTTCTCACTGTGCACCCAGTGTCCGGAGTCGATGTACTTAAGGTCGGCTTTAGGAAATATATCTTTAATAGCGTCAAAGTCCTTTTCCCTGTAAAAAAAAAAAGAAATAATATTTTCATTTAATTTAATGATTACATAAAAAAGATTATTATAGTGCATGTTTCAAGTGTTTATAATAATAACGAGAAAGGAACACATCTCATATGACTTAGTTCTTCACATATGAAGCATTACAGGGAAGAGATTAATGTAAAATTGACTTATGAAATCGAAGACTATCGCGGTTGTTTGACATTATAAATAGGATAGAAAACGAATTTACCGCGTGAAATTTGTAGGACCCGACGTTTCGGTGACGTTGCAGCCGCCGTTGTCAAGGGTAAACTGAAGAGCTGTCAGTCCGTTGTTTTGCGGGTAGGCCGCAAACCGCTGCCGCCACTGCGTAGGTTATAACGCCTAATACGGACGAAACTCAAAAACCGAGCAGATCAAGAGCATTCTTACCATACGTCAAGGGCGTGACAGATCGAATAAGTAAGATGCTAAACAGATTCGATATAAAAACGATCTTCAAACCGACCCAAAATATAGCTCGATTTTTGAGGCCTGTAAAGGATGTAATACCACTGCAAACCCCGGGTGTGTATAAAGTCGAATGCAGCTGCGGTCTAGCCTACGTTGGACAAACGAAACGGCCCATAGCCACGCGACTGACAGAACACATCAAAGCTGTTAAAAACGTTCAGCGAGAAAAATCGGCGATCTGCGAACATATATTGGATAGCGGAAGTAACCACTGGATGCAGTTTCAAAATCCAATTGTTCTATCGAAGGAACAATTCTAATTTCCTCGCATGATCCGGGAAGCCATTGAAATAAGAAGAACTCCGAACTTCAATAGAGATGACGGCTACAAACTCTCTTCTACGTGGAACCCTCTTCTTAAAATGTTCCCGCCGCCGAACGCCGAACGCAAAGACGTAAAACAGGATACAGTGAGTGTTGTGTGCAAGACGGATTTTAAAAATTCCCGCGCTCCGAGCCCGGCCCCCCACCACCGTTATAACCTACGCAGTGGCGGCAGCGGTTTGCGGCCTACCCGCAAAACAACGGACTGACAGCTCTTCAGTTTACCCTTGACAACGGCGGCTGCAACGTCACCGAAACGTCGGGTCCTACAAATTTCACGCGGTAAATTCGTTTTCTATCCTAAAATTGACTTTTTTAAGATGAGATACTTTTATATGATAAATTTAAGTAAAATTGCTCGATTTAAAAAACTTAAATAATTTGAGAACCACTAATAATATGACATAATTTGTTAATTAAAAACACTATTTAATTATTACCACTTTTATACCTTTTATGTGGAGAGCCACTAACTTTTATGTGGAGAGCCACTAACTTTTATGTGGAGAACCATTAAGCATTTCTCGCATTCCTATCGTGGTTCACTTTTCTTTTTCGGTAGTGAACTCATTTTATAAAGCCTTTTTACAAAGGGTTGTGTTTGACAGGATTTGGAGGAATTTGTCTAGGGAAATGTGCCCATTGTAATGTGCCTGTAATCGTAAAGGGCATGCTCCTCCACATGTCCTTCCTCGTCTCTTGTATGGTGGTAGCGTAATTTTCTCTAATATGCTTTCCGCAATACCTATCCTATAGTCGCTATATCTTATTGCAGCTATGTCATGGCTAAACAAAATTTGGGCATCACCTCGCTTCAATTTCTTTTGTTTTTTTTGCGTTTATTCTTTACGTCCGTGGCATAGTTTTCCTCATCCAACTAACTGTTCCTATTGCATTTACTTTCTTATTTTTCAAATTATGAAATAAAACTGGAGATGAATACCATAATATAGTTGACCGGCGTTTCGCCGGCTTCGTGTGTCAATGGGTTAAAGAAGTTTCTCTTGCGAGGAGATTACGACAGCAACAGCATGGCTCATGCTATTGACCTTCAATGCCAGAATGATTGAACAACAATTGGGGACTTTTGCATTCCGCCTCCAATGCACTGGAAGGTAATGCTCTATGACTGGACGCCAGAGATGCTTAAATTTTATTTAAATGCTTTGTGGCATTCACTTCCAGACCCCAGTAACTTCGCTCGCTGGAGCTATTCTGAGGATAGTTCATGTCCCCTCTGTAGCAATACTACAGCTAGATATATTCTAGCTGGCTGCTAGATGGCCTTAGATCAAGGACGGTACACTTACCGCCATGACAAAGTCATTGCTGTTATTCGCATAGTAATTAGCGCCTCAGTGGTTGGTGCCAACAACGGTCTGACAGTACCCTCCAATCTCCGAATACAGTTTGTAAAGGCAAAAAACATTTCACTACAAAACCTTTCTCAATAATCGAGAAAGCTTCAGATTGGATTCTGGAGGTCGATTCGATCTCTAAGCAGTATAAATTCCCTGAAAGTCTCGGATGCACAGCCCTCCGTCCAGATATAACTCTTAACTTTCTGCCTCACCCTATTGTAGAATTATCTGTTCCATAGGAATCAAATACCCCAAAATACCACGAATACAAACTAAATAAATACCATGATCCTGCAAATGTCGTCGCCCGGAAAGGCTTCACTGTTCACCTTCGTTGTGGAAGTTGGCGCTCGTGGCCTGTCAGCAAAATCTCTGTTTTACCTCTTTAAATATCTCAGTCTCTCCAAGAAAACAATCAACACCTTCCTAGAACAATTATCCAAAACCGCAATTTCCGCATCTCAAATTCCATGGCTTTGAAGGGGAGTGAATGGGCGCTAAAGTGAATGCCCACATGAGGCAAGACAGCTGCCTTAAACCTACCACAGCCGGTCGTTAGTCCAAACTCTATTATGGCTTCAAAGGGGGAGTGAATGGGTGTAAGGGGAGTGAACGCCCATATTTGGCAAGACAGCCATCCTAAACCTACCACAGCTGTTCGTTGGTATGAAGTCCACCCCCCCCTCCCCCCGTTTTCCATTTCTTTATTCCACCATAAGTTCTTAACGTTTGAACCACCGATTTAGAAGTGTGTGGTATTGTTAGAATCCTTATGTCATCCCGAGAATCCTAGGGTACCTTAACTGTCTAAATATCAAGTAAGTAGTAGTCTAAATGTCCAAATGTCAATAAATTAACATAAATATATTGTGTTTAGTGTCAAATGAAAGGTCTCAATGGATACATTCCATAAATACACATTTATAATGGATAAATACATAAACTACAAATATTTTATAAAAAAAACCGTAATAAAAATAATTATAATTACAATAGTTCACTTTCTGTGATGGCAGTCGTGTTTTTTTAATTCTTTTTTATATATTTACTTGTTATTTCTACGAATCTTCCACTGTTGCCTTGTACTTACCTTAAATAATTAGATTTGGATCCCCCGACGAACAGCGTCGGTTCGTGGTACCGCTTTTTAAAACTGTCGATCGTAAACGTTGCGATTCCGCTCGTGAAAGAGGACCTCAAAACTTTAAGATTTACCCTCCAGTGTGTCTCCTTGTTCGTTTGTGTAAGATTCGTCAGAATGAAACTTCGAATAGCTTTGTCTTGTATTGACGAGAGTTGCTGATCGGCCGTTTTCCTGGCTTCCGCTAATGACATCCCTTGAGGAATTTTGACGGCTTCCATGGTATCGAGGAAATCGTTGAGGAGATGGAGATTCGGGGTGGTCCAGACAGGGGAGATATCCTCGACGATTAAGCTCGACACGAGCTCTGGCTGCAAAAATATGAAATAATATTACCACGTTGAAGGACACCTTTTGGCTCTAAGCAAGTCAAAAAACATCAGTTGTCATTCCAACACTTTCCCGGCAAGTAGCCAAGGAGATTTCATCTCAATATAAATTTCATAAATAAAATCGATGAGCGGCCCTCTCTCAGCCGGCGGACGAATCCGGTTTGTTCGGTTGCCTCGGGCGTTGGCATTGTGGATTATATTTTGGCTAAGGGCGGGGTTGGCCCAAGCACCAATATTTGATTAGTATGTATGGCGGAATTTAAATATTATTAGTGCAGCTTACCTATGAGATATCCTAAACAAAAATTTACAATGTGGTTTCGGCAAAACTTAGAAACTTGGTTGTTTTTCTTTTAAGGCAAGTAACGGCTGGTTAAGACGCGGCCTGACCGCAATAAATAATCAGAAACATCACAAAATAGTACAATTTTTGTCCGTTTGGAATGCTACTGCGCGCAACGGGCAATCGCTGCGCGGCCGCAGCACGCCGCAGGCCGGCGCCTGGGAGCTCGGGAAACATCATCATTTATAAAACGCATAGATAGGACCTTATGCACATACATATATTCGTCCCATAATTGCAGAACTAGCCTAACTCGATTTATTCAAATTTGTCAGGAGAGCACTTTTAAACTTTATTCTCCTTCTCTATTCTTCTATTTTCTTTTTATCTTTAATATGAATAATTCTTAAGAGTTGATTTTTTTATAGTTTGAATAGTTTATTAAAAGCTTTATTTTTATGAAATTTAATATGCAAAATGTTTATTTTAAATAGCATTTTGGGTAGTTAGGATAATTCTGATTTATTATAACTGATATCAGTACTATCTTATCTGTTGTTCTGCACAGAAATAGAAATGATTTTAGATGAAATTTTCAAATAACAGCTATCCTACCTCATCATTCATTCTGCTTATAGAAAATTTATCTATTGAAAATATTTTTTTGTTGATTTCTCAGTTAGGATAATATCGAATTATGATAAATTATTAAAAAAATGCAATATAAAAAATATTATTGTTAAAAATATTACACATTCGAATTCTTAAATAATATTCTGTATTTAAATGATATATAAAACATTTACTAATAAAGATAAAAGCCTAAATAGTATTTTTTTCATTCACTTTCATCGGTTTCGTTATGCGCTTCCAGAGATGTGGTATGTAGTCCATCATAGAATGTATGATATTCAGCAGGAATTATCTTTTCCCGGCAAAGATACATCAAATCGGCTAGTTTGTCTTTTGATACCCGGTAAAGCCGTCATTTTTAATTGCTTCAATTGCGCATCTGTTAATTTCTGGATCGGCCTCCGACAACGTTCTACTGTGTTAACTTTGATAGCGTTATAGACATGTTCCAGATCATAGTTTATTTGTATTTTGTTTGGGTTTTCTGGATTTATCTTCAGCTGTTTTATTTTATTCCAGGATACTTTACATCCATTTTCATCTTTGTCCCAGTTTTTTATTGTGTTTTTTAACAAATCTTTCAAGTCAAAGATGTCTTTATTTCCCATTTCCTTTACTTATATATGCTTTTTTCTACAGGCAGTTCTAACAATGGAGTACCATTGGCTAGGCGTGAATACTGGAATTTTCCTTGCTGCTTTTACAATCACGCTATGGACTGAGTCACCCTCATTTTGTGTGTGTCCCTTTTCTAAAAACACATGACGTATCTTGCAGTTCATTGTTGCTGCACAAAACATAGTTTAGTTTAGTTTAGTTTATCTGGGCTTTTTCCCGCACTTGGCCTCTTGATTGGGCCGCTGTGCGTGGCTCATGTTTTATTTATGTTACTCCAGCCAACCCAGGCTGTCCCAGAAGGTTAGCAGCCTGTTTGGGTTGCTACAGGCCTCCGGGACAGATGCTGGAGATTGTAGTATGCACAGAACATATACAGGCAGTATATAATCCGGTTCCGGTTTTGTCCAGCGCAGTTATCCGAATAAAATGTGAATTGTGACACGCCTTCCGACACCTTTTGTCGGATGAAGGACAACACGCAGCTTCCGACTTCGCATGATCCTCTCAGGGCGATAGACTCATGCTACATATAACAGTAGCCTTATTGGGTAGCTCATATATCGTGAAGTTGTAGACAGAGTACTTTCGCTTGTAGTAAAGCTGAGACGCTTCTGATTTAGGGCATTGGAGTACTTGTTGTAAATCGTACACAGCTGCGCAGAAAGTTTTATCTGTTTTTGCCCTTTCCTTGTCGGATTGTTTAATATTTCTGCTGATTTCTTTGTTTTTTATGTGACTTTTATACTGGGGCTTCATATTTGCTTTTTCATCCGTGGTACTTGATTCATAATTTAAGCAGAAATCATATTGGTATTTTTTAGGGGTAAAGAACGAGTAGTTGAACTCCGTACAGAAAATTTTCCTGTACATAGACATAGTTGACGGTTCTAATTGTTTTTGCTCAAAATCATGTATAAATAATTACCGTGCCTCTTTTTTGTTTGTTTAACGATCATCGAAAGGACAGTCACTCCATTAGTGTCGCACTTGAATTACAGCGGTTTTTAAGGGGCACCTTCCTAGTATGGATATATTATGAGTTAAAAATATCACATAAGGTGACTATTAGTGCCAAAAGATTATCTTCTAGCCCGGGCATCAAAAAAGACTTGAAAAAGACTGTTAACACAATGTACAAGACAGTAGAAGGATCAGTAAAATAACAGCAAAAGAGTCAGTTTTTCTTTATGTTAATATGACTCATTAAGGAGGAAATAACTGTATCCATTGCCTTAAACGCTTACACTTAATTTGTGATGATTTTAAGCAATATGAAGTCACACGAAATCACTGATCAATGAGAGCGTTTAAGTCCGGATAGGAAACCTCCAAAAAACGACCGGCGATACCGTAATTATATTATTATCTTTAATAATATCCTAATTTACATAAGTATGTCATAAGCATATACATAAAAAAATATGATGAATATGAAATATGATCTTTGACTCTTCCCTCAGCGATGGCAGCCTGGCGTTCACGCTCTGCAGCAGCATCCATTTCCTCTACAGCCGTCGTCTCCCACTCATCGAATACTTTATCTTGCGTTTTAGCAAAGAACCTTTCTGAAAATATAGGTACATTCATAGATGACGATATCTCTTCAAATTGCGAATAGGCTATTCCTGAAGATACTATTCCTATTACAGCACCAACATTTGTCTCGACATTTTCAGTACATGCAGGATTGTCAGAGTTAATAAAAAAAACCAAGCCACACATGTCGCACTTAAATTTAAACTTTGATATTAATCCGATTCTCTTTTCTCCCACAAAACTCAGACATTGAATACCACAGTTAAAAAGACTGCTGTGTTTTGAAATATCTTTAAGCTTAGTAAAAAAGTACAATATATTTACGATTCTCCTTCCGTCAACAGATGTGTAGTCATGTTCTTGTTCTGGTTCAATCCCGTAATATGTTTCACCAGCCGGATTTCTATAAAAAAGGATTTTCTGCTTGAGGAAATTATGAAAAAAAAACATAGAAAGACAAACTGACAGATATGATAATTTAAAAATAACGTATACCACCATCCTGACGATAATAGTCAAGGAAAACATGTGCTAGGCAATTACAATAAACCATAGAATACAAGCAGCCGTCTTTTCGTCAGCCAGCCAAGCCATGATTCAAGTAAATATACGTAAATATATAAAAATATCCGGTACCAAGTACGGCACCACGTACGGTCTCAACAACTTGCCGGATTTCTGATTTGAAGTGGTGATCCAACTGGTTCCGATATTTTTGGGAACCAACATCACATCACATCACAATCATATTTTGTCGTTATTTGCTCATAAATACGCCATGGATTGACTAGGCACTTGTCTAGTATGTCCGGTAATACACATAATAGTTCATATCTTCGAAACTACTAAACCGATTTTGATGAATCTTACTAAATAGACTAAACATAATATGGTATCTCACAAAATGATTGATACTTACTCTCCGTGCACTAGTTCCGCTGAGGTACTCGGTTGGCCAATATCAGTATCACTGACTTTGCGCTTCTTTGATCTAAGAGAAATATAAAATGGGTAAATGACAAAAATGCGGTATCATACAATAATTTATCTGCAAGTTTTGCATTTACTAGTGCCAGTCAACCTTTAGTTCTCGGTGTAATGTAGACTATCTATAGCAAATTAAAGTGCAACTAGTCATTTTTTCAATTTAGTAGATGCTGAGTAAATTCACATTGATTTTACAATACAATAATCAATAAAAATTGACTTCTTTATACCGTAAACTACACCACATAAATAACTTTCAACCTACCTTAGTACAGGCGAGGCCTAGTTAGGATGGCTTATTAACATAAATAATGTACTTATTGAAAATGTAATAAAGAATTTTGATTTCATATGATTAAGGTATGCTATCATGCTTTACTTACCCAAACGATCTATCATTTTTCTTAGGTCCATGTCGTTTTCTCACGAAGGATTTTTGAATTTTTTTATTGTTATTCCCCATTATTTATTCTGATACAGCGTCACTATTTACAATATATGCACTATTTAAAAGCCCAGGTGCACGTCAGCTTGCGATTTTATTTCCATTAAATACGCTGAATAGCGACCAGAATACGCTAATGCAGAGCGGCCGAGACGACCGTCCCATCCGAGCGTTGCTCGGTGTTTGAAGAGACGACGCGATGCGAGCACCTTATATAACGACAATTTTTGGTGTATTTCAAAATTTACAAACCAAATTAAAAAAGTGGCTTCAGATACGTTTAGAACTCCAGTCAGGCTATTTATTTCGTAAAAAAAAAAATGTTGTCGCCTTTAAAAATTGGGAGAATTTCGATGTCAAAGTTTTTATAGAGGGATTATTTGTGCGTTTTTTTGTTGAAAAACTAGACTTCTTTTCAAAATTCTTTTCATTTATAAGTCTTTTTAGTTTCTTTATCTATCTACAGTATTTTTTTCAGCGTTGTATTTTAACTTTGTCACGTCGCACTAGACGTTCAAAAATGGTACTATTTGGTGATTTGCGATAAGACCGCGCCTTAAGAAATTAATTTAAAGCTCTTTTTCTTTAAAAATAGTTTTTTCCTCCCATTGTCAACATACATATAATTACAACATACAATTAGTAAAAATACCCCTTTATTCAGAAAAAATCCAATTATCCCAATTTTTGTTTATCCGAATGGGGTCCGGTCCCAATTGATTTGGTTAATTGGATTTCTACTGTATTTGGGTAGGGGGAGTTAGTCTAACACCTTAACATGTATCACCAGGGGGGAGGGAGGGTTAAAAAGTTGATGAAAAACATCACGTGATTAATGGAGGACGCCTAAGTATGGGGAGGGGCCTTTTTTTAGTTACGCCACTGCCTAGTCTGCTATTAAATAAAGAGATAAATCTTACATACATGCAGAACAGCCGTCAGCATCGCCGTCCTCCCACCCATACTATGCCCGAGGAGATTCACCTTAGGCGTTTCTAATTTCTCGATCAGCCGTACCAAATCGGCCGTCATGACTTTATAATTGTGCTCTTCGGCGTGCGGGCTATCGCCATGGTTTCGCGCGTCCACCGCTATCACTTTCCTCTGCGTCTGAATGTTGATCGCTTTGCTCAAACTGTTCCAATTGCCCTTCGAACCGAGGAAGCCGTGAAGGATGATTATCGGCGTCCTTTCATCCTTCGTAATATTGTTCTTATAAACAGTATGCGCTAAATCAACCGTTGAATGAGAATCACCAGAAAACGAAGCCAAATTCCTATTCAAGCTAAACACAAAACAATTACACTTTTTTCCACATACATTATTCAAACGCCTAAATAACATGATTATTCCAATAAATTACAATTAAATCTCTTATGATTCTATTCGCCACTACGTACAATCGCTGTTATTACACAATTCTAGGCTATGTTGTTTCTTCGAAGAATTCTGACATTTAGAGGAGTGTCATTCGTTTGTATATAAGTATTCCGTAATGTTAATATCAAAAACAGTACGAAATAGTAACGAGTATCGAAATGTTAAAAAACTAAAGAACGACATTGCACATTACTAAGACATTTAATTTGACATTTTAGTATTGCCAGCTTTCGGAAAAAAAATCACACTGTTGATAAACGAAATATGAAAAAGCTTCGCGTAATCATTGTAAAGTATAATTATTAGGGTAGGTAAGATCTGGACAATAATTCGTGAAAAATTTGCATGCATGGATAATGGTCAAAAACGTATGGGCCCTGGGCCCACCTCTTCAATACCTAACAATAAAGTATACAGATGAGTTTTCTAGAAAGGGCATTCTAGAAAGGGGTGAATGAATCAGTACGATGATAAAAAGCAATGATAAAAACTAGTCAAAAAAAATATTTTGTGAAAGTTTGTTTTTTTTTTTCCTGAAAAATAGTATAAAAAGCGTTGAGCACGATGCGCCATCTAGCGGTAGGTGAAAATTTTGGTAATACATATTGTTTATTAGCGACATTTTACCTACCGCTAGATGGCGCAGCGTGCTTAAAACGCTTGTAAAACTTTTATTTAAGAGTCAAATTCTTCAAATTTTCTAATAAAAAAAAGATTTTTTTTAATGAAAAGTTGCTTACTAGCTCGGACTAATTCACCCCCTTAAACGATGACGATTAATTTAAACACAACTGTATAACATTGGAAAGATTTATGTAGAATATTTATGACTATTACAACTCACCTCAATTATGAGCCGTTTTGGAGTTTTGAGGTACGGAATCTTCTCTAATATGTCTAATTACACAATAACCCAATGTTACTACGTTTTCAATTGTTGATTTAAAACATATTATTTGCAGTAAAGATTCATAAAAGATAGCACATTATGATGTACGGTCACTAGGCACACCATGTTGGGCAGCTAAACTTAGCATGTTACATACATACCTACTTCAATAATCAGAGCGGCAATGAAATAATGAGACGTTACAAAGTTCAAGCAACATATCCCAGTATTTCTCTTCCATATACGGCTGACAAACTCGACCATTCTTAGGGGCTCTCTAGACGATCAAGCATGCTTGTCAAGCATAGCGTCGCGGGCTGGGAAGGGATTGTAAAGTGCAGGAAATATGCAAATATTTTTTTAAAGTATTTACCAAAAATGCCTAATATTGTAGTTTATACCAGGGAATCACGTCCTCCATCAATCAATTACGTCTAATTAACCTGACTCTCTGGTATACAACTACAAAGTTAGGCATTTTTATTAAATATTAAAAAAAATATTTGCATATATCCTGCGGTTTACGTTCCCGTCCCAGTCCGCGACCCGATGCTTGACAAGCATGCTTGATCGTCTAGAGAGCCCCTTAGAAACATATAGTTTGTACTCACACAGCATATGTAGGTACTTTATCATTTCGGGTATTCTGCGATGGTTTCGTTAAAACTGTTATTAAAAATACAATGCCTGGATGTGTTAAGGGCCTCAGGGAATATCAGGTTGTTAGCCATGTTTAATATGTTATATCTTAGAAACGGTACACAATTGAGAACAATCGTTCTAGTAATTAATGTTCTACATAAAGAGATCTTTCCATTGGTATAAGATTTAGAGCTATTGGAAAAGTGGGCCCAAAATGCACTTCTGCCAAAGTCTCATTTAAATTAAATAGACCATAGACATATTTGGCATGCTATTTTTTTCAAGTATAGGCTCCCTGGATCTTAAATTTGCATGTAAACAGAAGACAGAATTATACTTATCACACGCAACGCTGTCGATCGGCTGCGGGATCGGCATGGGAAGTTGGAGGGGATGACAGTACGCTGTCCCATGTCGTGTAAAACCAGCGTGTTCTAGAACGTACGTTCGCCATGAGTCTGACACATACAGGGTGGGTTTTCAGTTACCGCTTTACGCTTTAACTTCGAAGAAAATAGACCGAGTAGTCAGGATGTATAAAGTTCCTCAGATCAAATACTCAGAATGTATGAAGTTTCGGACGAAAATATTCTTCTCTTTCTGATTATCTACTTCATCCATGGGTTCCTATTCCGCTCTAGAGTGAGCTATCCAAGCACTCAGGATATACTTATAAAGTTTTGGACGAAAACACATTCTCTATCGGGAGCGGGGGGGGGGGGGGGGATATTCAGATGAAACAGTCCTTGCCTAGTCCGTAAATCTTGGGGTGACACAATTCATTTGTGTTTACGCGTAGTCCGCAAGCAAGAACAGAGGTACGACAGATGCTTATGGAGAGTATCTATAAACACTTCCATATATTTTATTTACATATACTATAGTATATGTAAATAAAATATATGGAAGTTATACCGTAAACCGTAAAGTTATAGGTAATCTACCGTGTTTTGAAGAAACACGGCAGAATCACCCAAAACAAAAAAAAAAGAATTTACTATATGGACGCCACCTGTCTCTTATAGGGAGAGAAGGAAACTAATTTAAAAAAAAATATATACCAAAAAGAAATTTTGAAAAAGAAAAAAAGAAAAGTTAACCTAAAAAAAAACCGATCTCAGAGTGTGGGCTAAATATGCACGGGCATTGGATTTGGCCCCCAGAAAATCCTTCTCCCTCAAACGCACAAAAACTAAAGCACAGACAAAAAAAAACACAAGCGTTTAATCGCCCTGCAGGCACCCCCTTGTTCAGCTCCCGCCTTTTCGGCGTGTCATATTTGCTCCAGCCAAATAAAAATCGCAATTCTAGATATGAAGGCAAATTCCCTGACGTGGAGGCAAATCTCGTCACATTCCGTGACGATCTCGTCACTTATTTAAGGAGCAGTTATAATACGAAAAAAACAGAGGTGCCGTCAAACTGTGATCAAGGGAAAAGAATCGATTAAAATCCGCGCTGATCCTACATGAAAAGCAACCCCAAAATGAAAGTAAATGCTCACCAGGTTAAATACGAACACTTCACATAAAAATTACGCCTCGAGACGAATTTTGAACGACCGTGCTGGCGACATGTTCGAGCGTAAGAAGAGGAATTTGCGCGATGACCGCCGATAGTTGCGTTCAGACGGGCATTAACTAAGAAGTTAAGAAGAACAATTAAAGTAAGAAGATAAAAAAAAAGCAAAACCGTGGCCTCGACCAATCACGTGAGAGTTAGGCGCGTCATCGGCTGTCAAAATAAAACCTACCGAATTCCGCGACAACACTTTGTAGCTGTCAAAGTATAGAAGGAATGCACCGAAAAACAGCATAAAACCAGCCGGAAACATACAAAAACACGGAAAAACATGAAAAACAGGTTTGGCGAACATAACCTGTTACAAAGGCGCGAAAACAAAACGACAAAATATGCAGTTTTTGTTACAATACCTACTAAACGTTTCTGGAACTGGCCACTTATAATAAAAGAAATAGACAACCAATTACGAAATTTGAAATGGAACTCTATGGGAACATGTTACTTTTTGACTTGCGAGATTGTCATTTGTTTTTCATTGCGGCGTTGTTTTGAAAATGGTGTGTCGGAATTACAACGAATTTAACTCAAAAAATCTCAAATTACTTTCCTGTCAAGGAAAGTATTGTGGACGCACTTCTGTGTGTCTGTCTGTGTGTATTATCCGATGATAGCGTCGAAACGCTTCATGCGATTGGCATGAAGGCATCAATTGGTCATGGCATGAGCTGAAAAGATTGTGGTTGAAATCCGTCCACCCAGGGTTGGCTCCCGACGAGGGAACTCTTCAACGGTCAACAGCAGAGACCCAAAATTTTGTGTACGCATTCAATTATGATAGCAACTTCCAAGTTTCACCATGACATGGCTGATGTACCCTAGGTTGGCTCCCGAAGAGGGGACTCCTCAACGGTCAACAGCAGATACCTACAAAATTCGAAAAGTCGTAAAGTCAAAAAGTCGAAAAGTCGAAATCGAAAAGTCGAAAAAGTCGTAAAAGTTAAAGTTAAAGGGTGGCGCTAGTTTGGGGGTGAGTGGGGGGGGGGAGGGGGGGGGGGGGTTTGTGGTAGGATTTATGATATTAATATTCAGATAAATTAAGTTCCTGGCTACTCGACAGGAAAGTCTTGGGGTGACACAACCGATTTTTTTACGATTATTGTCGCTGCCGCTTAAGTCAGTTGGAGATTTGCCAGAGACTTAGATTGGCATTTGTTGTAGCTCTGTGTATGCGTGGTTCAGTGAGTTTAGACGTGGACGTAATCATATCCATGCATACCTATGGGTAACAAATTAGAGAACGGGAGTGCGAAGCCGGGCTGTGAGTGAATGCGTTCACCGAATAGAAAGAGATAAGGGCATATGAGACTCCCTCTATCCTCGTCTAGTTGCGCATGCGCGTTTATCCATAGCATAGCAGACTTATGGCGTCGAAGCGTCGCCATAGTGATATATGTACTTGTCTCCGTGAATGCACGACTAGACAAGGATGAGGGGGTACTATATGCTGCTGTCTCTTTCTATTCGGATGACGCATTCTCAGGCTGCTCATGGGGTCTAGTAGTTATATGGCAATGTCTCCATGACGATCCACTTGAAGGTCGACCAGAGACTGCGGTGACCGAAACTAATATTGATGCCGTACGTCAATTAATTGAGACTGACAAAAAAAAATCTTGTCAGCGAATTTGTACTGTATTAGGCATTGGATTGAGTTAAGTGCAAAATATTTTACATGTGTATTTGAAGGTACGGAAGCTTTGTACTCGATGGATACCTAACGTGACCATAAGTCCTGCTTTGGGCGGGACAGCCCCGCTTTCAAACTGTCTGTCCCGCTGTCCCCAGCGAGAGCAAAAATGTCCCGCTTTCGCAAACACACCAAAAGATAATTTTAGCCCAAAAGATGACAAAATCACAAGCTGGAATTCTGAGAATGTTGCTGCTGAAGACCGTTGGGTGGAGTTGTTCAAACACTACCGTGATAACAATCTCAACTGTACTAACTTTCGTATACATATTGAGTACGTTTTATGTTTTCCTGGAAGTAACGCACCTGTCGAAAGAGTTGTTCCTCTAATGAATAAAATATGGACAAGCAAAAAAATACAGTTAAGTGTCGCAGTTTTGAAAGCCATTTTCATTACCAAGACTAACATTAATAAATCGTGTAATCAGCTCCATTGTTACTTAAAAACTAGACCCGATATTTTGAAACAAATTTGCTACTCCGACAAACATAAAACAACTGCGTAGATATCTACTTATTGTTAGTAACCAAGTTATCATGTTTTACATTTTTGAATTAAAAGTAGTAAAAGTCCAACATTTTTTTTTTCTACAAAATTCTGCAGGTGTCTGTCCCGCAAAAATAAATGGTCCCGTTATGGATACCGCATAATTTGACGGAAGATTGAAGAAGCCATTGAAGAGGCCCCTAAGGAAGACTGGTCCAACTGTTTTTTTAAATAGGTTCCAGCAAATGCAAAAATGTATAGATTGTGAGGGCATATACTTTGAAAAACAATAAATGTCTAATATCTGGTCGTTTTTATCAGAATCTAGAAACTTTCAGTATGACCCTAGTATATGCACACTAGTTTGCTCATAATCATGAATTGAAAATCACACAAGCAATCAAGCAAAAGATAAAGCAAACTTAATCAAATATGGAGGACTCATTGAGCCTTGCAATATTGGTGGACAGAACCTGTTTCAGTATTAATTTAAATAATTTTGTCACCTAATTTTGTAACCATACTCCAAAGTCAAGGTTTTCGAGTCGATTTTCTTTTTTAACCATTTTTAAATGAAACAAAAACTGTAATATCTAAGTAAATTTAAAACCATTGCTTGTTTGTTTGTTTATCCTACTAATCTTACTAATAATATTATAAACGCGAAAGTTTGTATGTATGTATGGATGTTTGTTACTCTTTCACGCAAAAACTACAGAATGAATTTTGATGAAACTTTACAATAATATAGCTTACACATCAGAATAACACATAGGCTATAATTTATAAAGATATAGTGTAAATTATCTAAAATATAACGATAACTGTCAAGTAAGTAGGGAAAAACTAAGAAATTGACATTCGAAATTTGAATTCTCTCCTACTATCCTACTATATAATATTATAAACGCGAAAGTTTGTATGTATGGAAGTTTGTTACTCTTTCACGCAAAAACTACTGAAATGATTTTGATGAAACTTTACAATAGTATAGCTTACACATCAGAATAACACATAGGCTATAATTTATAAAGATATATGGTTTTCTGTCACCACGCGGGTGAAACCGCTGGGCGCAGCTAGTACTCTATATTGTGAAATTTCACAATGGCCGGGTTTATCGTCATACGATAATTTGTTCCAACCAGGGTTGGTTGAAAGAGATTGTCGTATAAACACTTTATAGTAGAGTTACTATGAAGTGTTTATATATTATGTGTGCGTGTAACATGTGTGTAAGTGTTTGTCTTATTATTGAACTAGCTGCGCTGCGCCCAGCGGTTTCACCCGCGTGGTGATGGAAAATTGTGATAATGATGATAGAAAATCATATATCTTTATAAATTATAGCCTATGTGTTATTCTGATGTGTAAGCTATATTATTGTAAAGTTTCATCAAAATCCAGTCAGTAGTTTTTGCGTGAAAGAGTAACAAACATCCATACATACAAACAAACTTTCGCGTTTATAATATTAGTAGGATTAGTGGGATATTAGGATAGAATTTAAATTTCGAATGTCAATTTCTTAGATTTTTTTCCTACTTAATTGACAGTTATCGTTATATTTTAGATAATTCACACTATATCTTTATATATTATAGCGTATGTGTTATTCTGATGTGTAAGCTATATTATTGTAGTTTCATCAAAATCCAGTCAGTAGTTTTTGCGTGAAAGAGTAACAAACATCCATACATACATACAAACTTTCGCGTTTATAATAGGTATTAGTGGGATAGTAGGATAGAATTTAAATTTCGAATGTCAGTTTCTTAGATTTTTTTCCTACTTACTTGACAGTTATCGTTATATTTTAGATAATTCACACTATATCTTTATATGTTATAGCGTATGTGTTATTCTGATGTGTAAGCTATATTATTGTAAAGTTTCATCAAAATCCAGTCAGTAGTTTTTGCGTGAAAGAGTAACAAACATCCATACATACAAACAAACTTTCGCGTTTATAATATTAGTAGGATTAGTGGGATAGTAGGATAGAATTTAAATTTCGAATATCAATTTCTTAGATTTTTTTCCTACTTAATTGACAGTTATCGTTATATTTTAGATAATTCACACTATATCTTTATATGTTATAGCGTATGTGTTATTCTGATGTGTAAGCTATATTATTGTAAAGTTTCATCAAAATCCAGTCAGTAGTTTTTGCGTGAAAGAGTAACAAACATCCATACATACATACAAACTTTCGCGTTTATAATATTAGTAGGATTAGTGGGATAGTAGGATAGAATTTAAATTTCGAATGTCAATTTCTTAGATTTTTTTCTACCTAATTGACAGTTATCGTTATATTTTAGATAATTCACACTATATCTTTATATATTATAGCGTATGTGTTATTCTGATGTGTAAGCTATATTATTGTAAAGTTTCATCAAAATCCAGTCAGTAGTTTTTGCGTGAAAGAGTAACAAACATCCATACATACATACAAACTTTCGCGTTTATAATAGGTATTAGTAGGATAGTAGGATAGAATTTAAATTTCGAATGTCAGTTTCTTAGATTTTTTTCCTACTTACTTGACAGTTATCGTTATATTTTAGATAATTCACACTATATCTTTATATATTATAGCGTATGTGTTATTCTGACGTGTAAGCTATATTATTGTAAAGTTTCATCAAAATCCAGTCAGTAGTTTTTGCGTGAAAGAGTAACAAACATCCATACATACATACAAACTTTCGCGTTTATAATAGGTACTAGCTGACCCGGCGAACTTCGTACCGCCTAACAGTCAATGAATGTCGTGTTACAGATTAGCTGAACTCAATTTATAAATATTAAGTTCACTACTTTATTAAGATAAGAACACATAAAGAAATATAAAAGTACAAAAATTAAATATACCAATCGCGTGTCAGCAAGACATGATTGAATTAAACTATTGTGCAGCATGGAATGCACTCGGTTTAATTCTCTTCATTGAAGCACCTTGTGATTTACGACATTTTTTGTTTTTTTATCAGGCGCAAGAACAAATAAAGCGGATGATTTGCCGACACTTGAACATGCCACGTATAACTTACCATGGGAATAGGTATACGGATTTACATTTTGTTTGAGAAAATGTTTTTCTTTTATTTTAATTTTTCACCAACTTTCCATTTTTTCTTTCTTAAGTTATTCTGCTATTTGGGACGGAGACAAATACAACAAATCAAAAATCATACAAATCGGTCCAACCGTTCTCGAGTTATAAGTGTTCGAACAAACCCGATTGGATTTTTTTTCCCCAAAAAATTAAATGTTTGGGAAAATGTTTTTTCTTTTGATTTATTTTTTCGGAAAAATTTTTTTTTGGAAATAATATGTATGGTAAATGTTTTTCTTTTATTTTATTTTTTCGGCAATTTTCCAATGTTTTAGTAGTTATTATGCTATTCGGGACGGAGACAAATACAAAATAACAAAAACCATGAAAATCGGTCTATCCGTTCTCGAGTTATAACAAACGCGGTTTCACCCGCGTGGTGATGAAAAATTGTGAAAATGATGCTTTAAAGTATTTTATATTTTCGTTAATTTTTCAATGTTTTTATATTATTTTGCTATTCGGGGCGGAGACAAATCCAATAAATTAAAAATCATGAAAATCGGTCCATCCGTTCTCTAGTTATATATATGTCTTCGAACAACTATATTGTTCGAACAACTATATATATGTATCTTCGAATAACTATATTGTGAAATGTATGTAAATTGGAACTAAATATTTTTTATGATGATCTCACTAATAGGTATTATACCCTAAAGTTTGTTAGGATACATAGGTACGGATGTATATGATGATTGATGATAATGCAAAAGTTATAGGTAGCTACTGCAATATACTCCTATAAACTATGTTAAACGATTTATTTAGGTCAGCACAAACATGCAGATTTTGCGATTTAGAAACGCGTGAGCAAGCCACATATAGCTGGCCGTGGGAAAAACACGGCGTGCCCAAATGTATACCTGCTACCTTTAAGGTTTGACCTTGCGATTTGTTGATAGTCATTGAAAATGCAACTTTTAATGGGAACTGCAGGCGTTTAAAATTACATGGTAAGTTATTGGGTAGGTATAATTGGGATACGTGGTATAAGATCATTGTTTCCCTTGGCTTCTCCAGTTAAGATTGTGGCCTTCACAATATGCCTTTCTAGTTCGGTGACTCGCAACCGAGTACCGTTGCATAATCTTGGCGTGTCCAAGTTACGCATTAACAAAACGGGTACACCTACTTTTAATTCCAACTTATGTAATGGCACCCCAGATAACTCCAAAGAGTTTAGGAACTCCGCGGGGTAAGTCGTAGTGTCATCGGATGATATAACTGTGTCGATGGAGTTATACACTGATGTTTCGCTGGTTATTTCGTCCAAGATTTTTTTATTTATTTTCGAAACAGTCTCATTTGTTGGTGCCAGTATGGTTCTTTCACACAACCAATTTTCGTCAAGAATATATTGTTGCAGATTTCGAAAAACTTGATTAATGAGTTCGTCTTCCGACTCCACGACATGGCAAAAGTGGTGTGTGAAAAGAACCATACCTTCTTGGTCGGTGTGTAGGTGGCTTTCACCAATTTCTATGAGTTTTTGAGCAAATGCTCCTGACTCGACATCGCTGAATAACTGGACTCGCATGTTAGTGGTAAGATAAAGCTTTTCAACTTTAGTCCACAGATATGATGCTTTCAGACATGCATTAATCTCGTCTGCTGCAGTACCTCTCTCGATAACAGGTAAAGTCTGTCTGAAATCCCCTGCCAATAACACTACCACACCACCCATCAACTTTTTATTGCGTTGCATGTCTTATAGACAGAGATCAAGCGCCTCGATGGCGCGTTTGTGTGACATTGTGCACTCGTCCCACACGATCAGCTTACATTGTTGCAACAGGTCGCCGCGGGCACTGTTCTTACTGATGTTGCACATTGGGGTTTCTTCCCTTGCCAGATTAAGAGGTAATTTAAAAACCGAGTGTGCCGTCCGTCCACCGCTCAGTAATGTAGCAGCGATCCCAGAGGAAGCCACTGCTAATGCAACATTACGGTCTTTACGAATTTTTGCTAGAAGCAAATTAAGCAAAAATGTTTTTCCCGTACCCCCGGGGCATCAAGAAAAAAAAGGCCGCCTTCACCAAGCTCAACTCGTTGTAATATTTTGTTATAAATGTCTTTTTGCTCGGGTAGCTAGGCGTGGCTCAGTTTTGCTTACCTGAGCATCTAATAAAGCGGTATCGTAGCTTAGCTTTTTGATGACATCGATCGACAGCTCTCCTCGACGCTGTGGTATGGGCATACCGAAGTCGGACAATTTCTTTCCGGAAATTGATGTTATTTTGTCCTCTATAAGTCTCAGTGCTTCATTCAAACAAAGATTATTGTTGACTTGATCCATCCTTTCAAATCTGTGCAAGATATCTTCTGATAATGAAGTTTCATACTTATCCCATAGTTGAAGAGGATTTGATAAACCGCATTAGTCGATTTGGCTTTTCAATTATAATAGGTATAATAAATTATCAAATGAATAGTATTTTATAAAGTAAAAATTAGATTGCAATAATAAAATAACTTAAGATCAATGTGTTATTTTTTATATCACTCAAAAGCATCTTTAATAAATAGAAAAAAAAATGTTTGGCCATAACATTTCTGGAAATTACGTAATTTGAAACATTTTTTTCTTATATTTTTTGTATGGAAGTGCCAAAAACTGTATATTTACTATGCAAATAGACCACACGGTGGTGTAAATAGTATTTTAATATTGAGAATCATCTCTAGGTGTTTCAAAAACTGAAGACAAATCTCGCTCGTTTTTATTTTTTTTGGAACACAGTAACAGAATAAAAATAATTTACAATGAATATGGAAATAATTTACCAATTTCGTTTTGGCAAAATGATAGCTTAAGGACCGGGTTTCTAAAATCCGGCATTAATTGTATTAAAATTCTTTTTCGTGTTCTCACAACCAGGCCACAAAATTATGGTTCATATAGCTTTTGGCCGCCACGGTCGCCACGGCCTCTAAGGGCCCCGCGACAACGGATCATTACTATCATATAAATTTCAATTGTTTGCAACTGACAGAAAAAGAATATAAGAAGAAAATATTTAATAAACTTTTTGATTCGACTAATGGTACAATTGTAACAAATTATCGACAATTGGTGGCTGCCCGCCAATGCGATCGTTTTTTTTTTAATATTCGCGTCTTTGCTACGCGAAATAAGCGTTGTCAGAAATGCTTAACGCCCCACTTTGCCGGTGCGATCGTGTTATGTTTATATACACGTCTATTCTACACTTTATCGTCATCAAATTGTTTGACAGCCAAGGGGGGGGGGGGGGAGTGAAAAGGGGGCCCGAGATTTCGACTGCCTATGGGCCTCTACATAGATTACTCCGGCGCTGACAAAGTTCTAAAGTACCTACTAATTTTACATTGTGAGACAAAGTTACGACAAAAGCGATAATTTTAACCTTTAATGGAAAGTTTATCGTTTCCCATTTATAAAAAAGGCCAAGAGTTAGTAGACCGAAGTTTTTCCGATTCGAAAGACATGGAAAATGTAAGATATTTCCTTATTTGTTTATTAATTCATATTTTGTAACTTTGCAATGGTAATTCTAGTTCATTTTATTCATATTTTCGGTTACCATTAGTATGGAGGTCGAACCAATAAAACAATATTTTTATAATGACCTTTTGTGCACCTTGTTTGTTGTTTCCTGTTCATAAATCTATCTTATTAGTATTATGTTTATTTGAAGAGAATACTTATTCTTAATGCAGTATTTTCTTTTAAAAAAACTTTACAGAAAAACTAAATATTGACGATATTACATGACATTTCTCTACCTAAGAGGTAACTTGTATATAAACTAAACCTACCGACAGTTCGCGCTCGGTCAAATTGACCGGTGATTAAAATAGTTATCGATTTTATTATTCAACGCAGATAGTGATGGATTTATTACTAAATATATATATATTATATATATAATATATATATATATATATATATATATATATATATATATATATATATATATATATATATATATATATATATATATATATATATATATATATATATATATATATATATATATATATATATATATATATATATATATATATATATATATATATATATATATATATATATATATATATATATATATATATATATATATATATATATATATATATATATATATATATATATATATATATATATATATATATATATATATATATATATATATATATATATATATATATATATATATATATATATATATATATATATATATATATATATATATATATATATATATATATATATATATATATATATATATATATATATATATATATATATATATATAATAATAAAAAAAAACACCTAAATTTATTATTATAAACTTCAATTCTAAATTTAAAAAAATTATTTAAATTATTTTTGTATATGCATAGTTAAAAAAAAACTTCAAATTTACTGGTAAAATGGTGTTAGCATCCTGGTACCAGCATCCTGGACCGGCATCTTGGTTTAAACCTGGTGCCATCATCCTGGAGACCGCCTGGTACCAAAATCCCTGTGGAACCGGAATTGGCATCATGATGTCAGCATCCTGTGCCAGCATCCTGGTGGTAACCTAGTGTTAGCATCCTGGAGCCGGCCTGGTAGCAGCATCCTGGAGCCAAACTAGTGCCAGCACCCTGATGTAACACCAGTACTGGCGTCCTGGTTTAAGCCCGGGGTCAGTATCCTGGTCTAAACCTGGTGCGAACATCATGGAGTCAACCTGGTACCAGCATACTGGTGCCAACGTGGTGTCAGCGTACTAGAGGGTACCGGTATCGGTATCATGGTACCAGCCCAGTGCCAGCATCCTGGAGTCATTCTTGTGCCAGCATCCTGGTGTAACCCCAGTACCATCATCTTGGTGCTAACCTAGTGACAACTTTGTTGTGCCAGCCCGGTGCCAGCATCCCGGTGTCAGTATGGTACCACCATCATGTTACCTGCCTTTTATCAACATCCTGATAGCTAACTAGTACCTTCATCCTGGTGTCAGCCCGGTGCCGGCATTCTGGTCATGGTACCGGAATCCTGGAGGTAGCCTAATGCCAGCATACAGGTGACAGTCTGGTACCAGCATTCTAATGACAGCCGGTAATCCCCTCATGACTCCAGATAATCCCCCCCCCCCCCTAAGTAACTGCTCGAATTTGACCGGTTACATTTATATCGCATTTTGCATGAAGGAAACCGGCTGTTGTCGGTAAGTTAGATCGATCTACCGATATTTGTTACATATTGAAACGCAAAATGCATTGTATATTGAGAAAACCGTCAGTTTTACTTATACTTTTACTTTTACTCGCAGGTCTCATATAGAAATTTCATTCATTTATTAGAATTTCAAAAAAATCGCAAAATTCATTTTACACATACCTAATTTTGCATATACCTAACAAATTAATACACATGCTGATGTTTTCAATAGAAAATGTCCAATGCGGCGTAACTTATGAGAAATCTTCTACCCTTCAACAGAATCAGTTTAGGCTCCATATATCAGTTTAGGCTTTGTATCAGTCCACAATATTAATCATTATTAGCAATAGATCATTATTAGCAATAGCTCAGGGTTATTTCAGGAGCTTAAACAAAAGGCGAACTTATTGTCTTTTTGTACAAACTTGGGAAAAATTCTTGAGGATAGTTACTAGCTTATCTTATATAATACAATACAGGGTTACTGGTACCTCGACAGGTACCTTTGAAGATCTTGTAAAAGAGATTATTTTCTATGTACCCTATGCACAAATCAATAGTTTTGAAGATCTTTATTTTCTTTCGAAAAACTTATTCCATGACCTATTTTAGTGAAAAAGAAATAGGTAATGACTAAAAGCTTTTTTTCTTGTATCTTGATTTCATCATCATCATCATCATCATCCTCATCAGCCGGTAGACGTCCACTGTTGGACATAGGTCTCCCCCATAGAATGCCATGACATCTTGAGCCGCCTCTATCCACCTACTTCCTGCGATCTTGGCTATGTCATCGGTCCATCTTGTGGCGGGCCGTCCCACACAACAACTGCCGGTTCGTGGTCGCCATTCGAGAACCTTTTTTCCCTAACGGTTGTCGGTTCTGCCAGCTATATGGCCTGCCCATTGCCATTTCAAGTTAGCAATTTTACGAGCTATGTATATCTTCATTACGGATCCCATGAAACATAATATTTATATTCAGCAGGTTTTTTGAAAGAAAATATAGAACTCCAAAACTATTGATTGTTGTATAGAGGTAAAAATGGATGTTTACATAGCAAATAATCTCTTCTACAACATTCTCAAATGTATCTATTGAGCTACCACTAACCCTCTATAACGCAAGAGGCAAGCAAAATAAAAATAATTTCTCGTACGGAACAAACCACCTGCAGGTGACAGTAGAGAGTTGTGAATTGCTACGGGCGAACCCGCCACCCAAAGAGCTATAACGACTGTTGCAATTATATCTTGCTTGGGATAAACGAAAAAAAGGACAACAAACACAATCCACATTCAAACTACGCCAACAGCCCGCAAGTTTCCAACGCCTTACTGCGAGGTACTGGGAAGTGGGAAGAACACCTTACCGAGCGGGCCTCCTCGCGCCCTTACTTCCTTCCTCTGCTGGCTGCGGTAGCGAAACGTCATCCAGACTGAAGGATGGCTGTTAAAGGTAGGGTGATTTCGTATGCAGATTGAGTTCAATCAAACCTGACCAGACGCGACCCCGGGGCTGCAGAACAGCCGGTACATCGCGACATCCTCATCCATCGAACCGGCTAACACCACCCGACGACCATCATCTTTATAAATACTCTCTTTAAACATTCAAAATACCATTGCAAAGAGTTCACAAGTAAATATATTATAATAAAAAGTAAAAAAACACGACTGCCATTACAGAAAGTGAACTATTGTATTAATAATTTTTGTTATTACGGATTTTTAAAGAACTATTTGTGGTTTATGCATTTATCCATATAGATAAGTGTATATTTCCGGTATGAATAAGAAGAATAAGAATAAGTATAATTTATTTTCAAAAACCCGATCTGGGTATAGAAATTACATATCTAGTGGTAGATCTACAAATAAAATTACATTTCAAATTACTCATAAAATTATAAAAAAAGTCTATAAAAAACTAATAATTGAAAAAACCATAGAAATTAAAAAAAACAATAACAAAGACATAAAAACTAGAAAAATAAAAAACAACAGAAATAATGAGAAAACATAGAGAATCAGCAATTCAATTACAAAAATATATAAAAACTAGAAAAATAGAAAGCATCCAAAGAGTTCTACATAAACTACATTTAATAAGGATCAAACTATCGATCAACAATCAAGAAATAGAAAAATGCATCAGCTCTCCAAAGAACAAAAAATCAACTGGTCTCGATGACATACCTGTTAGCGTAATTAAAAACCCATAAACGTGTACTGGCACCTTGTCTAACATATCTTTACAATTTAAGCTTTTCAGAGGGAATATTTCCAGATTGTTATAAAGTAGCCAAGATTACACCGATATATAAAAAAGGGCGATCCCACGAGCGTAGAAAATTATCGACCCGTAGCCCCACTGAGTAACTTCTCAAAAATTTTTTATGTACTCAATCAGACCTTTCATTTGATACTAAACGCGAAATATTTATGGTAATTTATTGAAATTTCAACATTTGGACATTTAGACAACTATTTATTTGATATTTAAACAGTTAGGGTTAACCCTATGACATGACGATTCTAACAATACCACACACTTCTAAATCGGTTTAAGCGTTTAGAAGTTATGGTTTAATAAAGAATCGGAAAAAATATATAGATGAACCCTGAACATATTACACTTCTTTTTTGTTGGGAAGTCGTGTGAAAGGCATTGAAAACTTTACGAGCTTGTATACAAATCTTATCTCGATGTAAAATGGTTGAAGATCAGTATTATTTGTTTAAAAATTATGATTATTGAGTTTAGTGATGACTGTGTAAGTTTGGCGATTTTAAGCTACACTGTTTTAAAGAATGTCAAATATACTGGTGTGATAATTATTATAATAATTTAAAAATTACGATTCCGGTATAACATTATATCAGTATCTCTATTATTGTTAAAAGTTCTTGAATAAAAATATTCTCTTTATTTTTGTTTTTGTGGAACTCGCGCGGGCTTTCGTGAGTAGGTATGACATAAGCGGTGGGGATCTTTAGTTCACGAAATAGTGGTTTGCAAGATTCTCTCCTATTTAATCCGCGTATTGCTCTCACGGCTCTTTTTTGTAAAATAAATACCTCTTTAATATCAGTGGCATTTGCCCGCAATAGGATCCGATGTCCCAAGTGGGATTCGGCCGGAGAATGGTATGCACTCTCGATTTCCTTTTCGTCCAATATCTTTCTCGATCTGGATACCGCATAGCGGGCTTAACACAATTTTGGTTTGGGCTGGTCTATGTAGGTTTTCCGTGACATGTTTTCGTCGGTGTAAGTTCCTGGAAATTTAGTGGACTTGGCAATCTCGATAGAGTAATTTAACTGTTTTTCTTTTTTATTTGAGAAGTTTATCAACACTGCTTTGCTTGAATTGGCGACATCGGGTTCACTCTAAACTAATCATTGACTTCAAAAAGTGTTTCGCTTGTTGGATCCTCCATTTCTGTTCTATAGTCACTTTCAAGAATGCACGTGGTGTCATCTGCAAGTTGGACAGTCTTGGCACAAGTTATGTTAGTTGCTAAATCGTTACAATAGAGTTTGAAGAGGAGAGGTCCTAATGTTGAGCCCTGAGGCACACCGATGTTTACTATTTCACAACTCGATTGCTCAGCCTTTTCCTCAATTCCATCAATTATTTTAATCTCCACCACTTGCTGCCTGTTTTGTGGGTACGATTTAATGAGTGAATTGGCCACTCCTCTAATTCCATAATGGTTTAGCTTGTCTACCAGGGTATTGATGTTTATACAGTCGAATGCTTTGCTTAGATCGCAGAACTTTTATACACTTTTTTTATACACTGTTAGCTTAGATGGCAGAACTTTTTATACACTTTTTTTATAATTTGAAATGTAATTTCATTTGTAGAAATACTATTTTTTGTAATTTCGTAATGTTATTATATATATAATAATTTTTTGTAATGTAATTTCTATACCCAGATCGGGTTTATGAAAATAAATTTTTCTTATTTCTTATTTCTTAAACGAGGAGAAAATATTTTTTCTAAAAATCTAACTTCTTTAATAATATTTACATAACGCCGTATTGACTACCAAACTGACCTAAAAGCTTTGCATTCCTGCTGCCGTTATTACGGTTGTGTAAACTTTCTTCCCGAAGGGACATCACGCTCAAAATCCTTCCACAAATCCTTGACTACTTGTCGGGAAAGTTTTGGGGTGACACAACCGATTTTTAAAAAATAATCGAACCATTTTTGCGGTAGATACTTATCTAAATATATATATTATGAAAAAAATTGGCTAATCATCTTGTAGGAATATATAAGTACGTGTATAGGATTCGTAATTCTTGTCCTTATTGTGAAAGACAACGAAAGGCGCTATGTCTTATGACAAAGCGAATTTGCCCCAACCAATGTCGCTACTACGATGACCTCCGACCCTAAAACGTCCACCATGTATCATTGAATTTTAATCATTTTTTTTAGTCTGAGAGCTCGTTGCAGGTAATGGAACATCTTTAAAATAAGACTGAGACATAACGGGTACCAGGATAGAAATTTGGATGATAACGAACACGTTTAGGGAAAGTTGTGTAAAACCGGGTAGGCGGGTTAAACCGGGTACATACCTCGTTACATTTTAGTCTTGTCTAATTGACGGCTTAAAACCGCTCTTCGACATGTCAAAATAATTGTGTTAGGTAGTTAGCCAGAAGTAGGGAGCTAATGGGCCATTGCTGAGCTGGCCATGAAGACCCATTTTATTCAGGGTTGGTCACACTCACGGGTCAACACCCATCCGGCAGCCTCGACGCATGAAGTGCGGGCCCGGGTAGGACTCTGGCCTTAAGCCTAGTTTCCCCTAGGAGTCAACCTTCTGGCGCTCCTGGACGGTCTGCGCACCGTGCGGCGTAAGCCAATCGATTGTGCATTCTGACTAACAGTCAGGGGAGTCTCTCTGGAAGCAGTACTGTTTCCTATAGAGCGGGGGTGGTTGCTGACCTTACGGCGGCTGCTCTTGAAACGACCATCGGCTACCTGATTCCGTGTGAATAGCCGGGCAAAAGATGCCGTGGTCCGTGATAGATTCGGTATACACCGTTTCACCGCTTCGGGACGTCGAACTCGTAACCAGCCGAGTGACCGGAGTAATCTGGTCGCAACTGGAGTAAGGGCGTGAGTGTAGGCCCGCTGGGTAACATACCTGGTTATCTCGCGGTTAAGGCGTTGGCCTCTTACGGGCATGTGGCGGAGATTGATGGACTGTTTTGTCCTAAGTCTTCTGCGTTCACTTCACGGGAGATATAACGTACATTTAGTTAAAACTTCCTGAGGTGACGGGTTCGCCCGTTGTAGTTGACAACTCTAGTTGTGTTAGGTAGAAGGTCTCTTTACTACTCTTTACTTAACATAGATAAGCAGTCAATAATTTAACTAACTACTACGATTGTCAAAATATAAATATAAATAATCAAAATAGATGCCTAATAATTGAAATACTCAATAATTTTGTTACGACACTTTACCATTGATCATACATGGGGCCTGATTGCGTTTCTTTGTGAATTAAAACTGAAATTTGTTCAAGCGAACGAGATAGAGCAATACGTTAGAGCGGAATATGAAAAGAACGATCGTCGATAAAAACTACCTGTCGAGCGTCCGAATAAATTTGAACACATTTCGTGCGGTGTTAGATTCAGATGCTTTATTTTTAGTAGGTAGTTTAAAGGGAAAAAGTGACAACCGTTCATTTCACATTCCGCTCTCGCGTATTGCCCTGTCTCGTTCACACGAACTAATTTCCGATGTTCGAGCTCGAATCGAGTTCATTGTCATTATGAATATATTCATATTCATAATGACAATGTATGATCACTTCTCATTACAAATATTATAATATGAATAAAACTATGTGAATATAAATAATCTTGATAATGAAAGGTTTTTATACATTTCTGTTATGATCCATTATCGATGTGTATTTTTATCACATGAGTACCTACTATTTATTTATATTTATTTTAGTCCGTAATTATATGTGTAAAACCGGCCCAGAACATAACCGAGCCTCTTTCATGTGGTATTCTTTCGAATTTGAACCATATGGCGGGTACCATATGGTGAACCATTCTTTCGAATGTGAACCATTGCGCATATCTCTCTCCCGGTCGTCGGCACACAAGCTCACAGCAGTCGGAACTATGGAGAATGAAGAGATACGAAAACGCACGGGAGTGAGAGACGTCATGAAACGTATCGCCAGGCTGAAGTGGGGCTGGGTAGGTCATCAACAACGGTGGCCGAAGAGGCTTGTCCAGTGGAGACCGAGAACCACAAAGCCACAACCACAAAGTAGGGAGACCACAACTGCGATGGCTGGACATCAGAAAAGCATCAGGGACCAACTGGCTGAGGGCAGCAGCTGACAGTTAGACATGGAAGAAGAAGGAATAGGCCTACGTCCAGGAGTGGACTAAACCAGGCTGAGGAAGAAGAAGAAGAAGGAGAAGAATAAATTAAACGTGTGAATATAAATAATTAAAATAATAATAATTGTGAATATTAATCATAAATTACGTGTTAACCTGATCAAAACCTTAAGAAACCTGCACTTTGGAGTTGACCTCTACTACGGACGAGCCCGCCACCCCAGGAAGGTATAACGACGTGTAATCAAGAGCGTTTGGAGATGTCGACTACAACGGGCGAACCCGTCACCTCAGGAAGTTTTGAAGATAATGATCGTTCTGTCTCCCGTGAGGTGAGCTTAGAACACTTTAACGCGATACAAATCTACCGTCACACAAATCCACGAACCCGCCAGAGTCCAACGCCTTACGGCGAGGAACTAGGAAGGTAACCCAGTGGGCCACTTCGCCCCCTGGCTACCAGTTTCGACCAGATTTCTCTGGCCTCCCGGATGGTTACGGGTTTAAGGTCGCTTGCGCGGTCCTCTCCCTTGTGTAGCGGTGATTCGTTATCTACCGAATCTATCGCGGACCACGGCGTCCTTTGCCCGGCTATTCACCCGGTATCGGGTAGCCTATTGGTCGTTTCAAAGGCGGTTGCCTTGAGGTTAACAACCACCCCCGCTCTATAGAAAACAAAGCCGTTTCCAGACGCCCCCGGTTATCAGTCGGAATGCATAGTTGTTTGGCTCACGCCGAACGGTGCGCAAACCGCCCAGTAGCGCCCAAAGGGTGATTCCTACCCAGGCTCGCACTTCTGCGTGGAGGCTACCGGATGGGGGTTAACATGTGAGTTGGGCCGACCCTAACACATATATCATAATGGCCCAACTGCACCGGGCCCATTAGCTCCCTAAAGCTCCCAAGCACTCCTGGCCTATTAGCTCCCTAGCACTGAACCTGCAGCCAGCTCTTGGGCTAGATATGTGTCCCGTACGCTTGCAGGTATTTAACATAACGTATAATGAACGGCGATAGATTCTGGACATAGCCAATGCCTCGGCTGTCCTTTATCAAGCCAAACGTACAACAATATAGGAGAGGTGCGTTTTTGGTGTATGGAGTGCTTAGAGTGGCAGTCTTTTGGACATAGTGTTCGAAAAAATCGATCGTTTGATTTGATTGATTGTTAAACAATGGCGCTGTTGCTTCAGAAACTAGTGACCGGATATAGGTATTTCAACGATGAACTCAGCGGTGAGAACCTTGATTTTTAAACTAGAGAATAGAGTGGTTGTCACATGGGCGCATTAGCGTCTGTCGTCCATACCAACGCGCAGTTTTAAAACAGGCCCCTGAAAGGAATATTGATAAACGAAATCTACATGCGTACATTACTGTAAAAAAAACACATGGTTTTCACAGTCTCCGGCGGCTTCAAAGATTTCTCCCCATGTCACTTAAAGAAATGATTGTGTCCACACTCTCAACGCCTATACTTGACTACGGTGATGTTTGTTACATAGATGCCAGTGAGGTTATTTTGAATAAGCTGGAGCGTCTGCAAAATATCTTACTCAGGTATGTTTTTAATTTGCGAAAGTTCGACCACGTTAGCTGCTTTCGTGAGCAACTTCATTGGCTTCCTATTCGCGATCGAAGAAATTTTCATACGTTGTCGCTACTCTACAACATACTCAATAACCCCACTTCACCATCCTATCTAAAGGAGAATTTCCACCCTTTGGGAGGCCACGGTCTTCTACTTGGATCAAGCCGGGATAACACACTCGCCATTCCGATACATCATTCTTCTGTTTACACGCACTCTTTTACAGTGCATTCTGCTCGTTTATGGAATCAGCTCCCTCACTCTATCAGGCATGCACCTTCGCTGCATACTATCAAAAAATTGTTGAAGAAACATTTATTATTACACAGCCACTAACCAAATACCTCACCTTGTCCTCTCCTTTATCCTTCCCTGGGCAACCTTAGCATAAGTTACTGACATGTATCTGTATAAGTTTATTTTAAATTTAACTTTACTACTTCTTTGTGTATTGTACGGTGAAAATTAGGAATTATTTTATCAAATGGTTGACTGTAAGATATCGCTATAGCGATAAGTCCGCCATTTGTGCATAAATTGTCTTTTTTATAAAACCAGCGTAATATTCATTAAGTTATGTTTTTATAGCACAATAAATTTATTCTATTCTATTCTATTCTACATTGGTTAGATTAGCCCCTTTGTTAGATTAAAAAAAATCCTTGAAAATTTAAATTAAATGCATCAGTTCGCACTGAGAGAAAAAAGACTAAAATAAACTAATAATTACTAAAAACTCGAGTTAATCTCATGACAACAAACGTATTAGAAGAATCACAAATCAGTTATTGTGTTTATTAGTTCAGTCTGTTTAGTAATTCCAAGTGTTGCCGTCCAAACTATTACGTCATGGACAGTACAAGAGTTTTGTAATTCTGAGTTTGTAGTTTATTTTTTTTGGAGTTTGTAATTCTGAATTTGTATATTTTTTGACGCTCGCGAGCGTCAAAAAACAAAGTATGACACAGCACAGCCAGATACAGACCTTCTAGGTCTAGTTGATTGAAATGAGGCGTGATTTTGCCTCATTTCGGATATGCTAGCATCATTCTCTCCTCATATATGCTATCATTCTCTCCGGATATGCTAGCATCATTGCTTCATTTCGGATACGCATAGAGCTATGATTTTCGATATACTAATGCTTGCTTTTATCTATTCTAATGTTTGTTTTACCAGTATGCATGTCCTTGCCTTTCTTTTTTGTACAATACTTTAAAAAATAAAAATAAATAAATTACTGTATTACATGATTTTATAGTTTAATTAAGTGGGGGGGGGGGGGGGGGGAAAGGTGTAGCACGGCGTTTTTACAGTGATATTAATGAATTGTTTCAACACATTAAGAATTTATATAATTTATTGATATTGTGTAATTATATATGTAATTAAGAATATAAAGTGAATTTTTCAAAAAATTTCGTCGAAAATCTACGGAGATATCAGATGCCGCACATTGTAGGTCGAGATAGGACTGAGCAGTTTGTAGGTATACATGTTGGAGGCATCGATATATTAGCTAGATATGCCCTCAGATACCAATAAGTTGACTCCATACCCTTTGCTCGTAAATCATGTGACAGAGAGAGCAATAAATTGAACAGTATGCAAGAGAATAGCGCGCCAATATGCTTCACGGCAGCTCTCACCACGGAAACGGTCATCTGTCTGCCAGCGGACTGCGACCAAACTACACTGGCCGGCAGTAGTGGTATTGAAGTGGTCATTTTCGAGCGTGAAAGGCCCATCTAGGGGATTATATATCGATGCTTGGAGGACGCAATTTTCATCCGAAATCAATTGCACAAAGAATTTACTTTTTTTATTTATTGTCTCTTCTATGTGAACCGCACTTCCTTCAAAAAATTGAAAATTAGTATTTTTTAGAGGGGTGTGAACATAAAACATGTTTTTACCCTTTTTCGTACTAAAAAAATTATAAAAAAAACACTTTAAACAAATATTTTGTTTAGGATTTAAGTTCAAATAGATCATTTTTATATAAAGAAACTATATGCCATATTTCAAAATTATTGATTAAGAAGTTTTTAAGCTAGAGTGTAGGTAAACAAATTTGAAAAAAGTCGTTTGGAGAAAAACGCGTTAAAGAAAAGTGACAGAAAAGGTCCATTTTTAATGCAGTAATAAATCAAATTTAAACAAATTAATGGTTAATCTACGATTCCAGCACCATATTGTAATCCTTCTTCATCTTTGTCGTTTTCGAGGTGAAGACGGCTATATACATACATTTTCACTCCCTCCCCCTCTCTCCCCCCCGAGACGATGAGGACCATTTTCAGACTAAAGTCTGTCTGTGTGTCTGTGGGTCTCTCTCTCTCTGTGTGTGTGTGTGTGTGTGTATTCCTCAGCGATAACGACCAAACGCTTCATCCAATTGTGCTAAAATCTGGCATGCAAGCATCATTTGGTCATGACAAGAGTTGATAAGATTGTGGTGGAAATCGAAACGCCAGAGGGCGCACCAGTCATACTTCAATCTCGTGACTTTGGACTTAGAGACTTGAAATTCGTTACACAGATGCCTTTATGAACCGAAATCACATTGTGAATTTTGGTTGGCATGTCTCATGTACAAGCAACACAAATTTTAATATTTAAATTCAATCACGCATTAATTAAATAGTAAGGCCCTTAAATTCGTCGACGCTTGCGATGCGTTTATCATTCGAAATTTAAATTCAAAGGGTCACGGCGACCCGCGTTTGCGATTTGATTTTTAAATGGAATGAGATGACGCGCGTTAGAAATTTAAATTTTCATTGCGTTCCGTCGCGTATTAACAGGAATTTTATGAGAATGATTTATTTATGAAAATAATATTCAGATGAATTCAGTCCCTGGCTACTTTTCCGAAAAGTCTGGGGGCGGATGGGCTCAAACGATCTCTTTCTTTAAAATAAAGAAAATAATAATATTAATTGGAATTATTTTTTATCGGTTAAAGTTAAACATAGAAAACATTGTTTTTGCGTTTTTTATGAAAACAAGAAGTAATGCATGTCAGAAAATTGTTTGATATTATGTGCAGTTTCGGCAAAGAACATCGTAAGTTGTGGTCTATGTTCAATCGGTCTTGCTTTTGTTTTTACCTGACTGCCCCAAAAAAAGGAGTGTGATGTGATCAGGATTCATATATGTATGATTGTTTTCCGTTTCTTTATGTCACTATAACTTTTAAATACTTGAATAAAATTTAGTATTGTGTGGTATTGTTAGAATCGTTATGTCATTCCAAGTGGCATAGGGTACCCTAACTATCCAAATATCGAGTGAGTAACTGTCTAAATGTTCAAATGTTTAAATGTCAATTAATATTTATTTATTTATTTATTTAAGTAATTCAAGAATAATTTAAAACAATTTTATCTTAGGAACTATGCATTAAATATTTTAAACATTGAATAAATAGCAGAAAATGAATACATAGCAAAGTCCAGTGACAACGCCACCTAACTAGGCCGGGACCTGTTCTAAGGTGAACGTTTAATTTTGTGCGTGCTTGTTCATAATTGTGATTATTACAAAAACAAAATATTTTTGTAACAAAAAAAAATTTAAAAAAAAATTGTCGTAATAAAATAATTATTTGATCACAAAAGAATAAACATGCAACAACTACCTTAAAAACTAATAAATACTTAAAATTAGGAGTAGGAAATAAACATGTAACTAAGATTAAGAATATATATACACATATATACATACATACATACACATACCTACAGATATATTTAAAAATAATAATATTAAATACAATAATAAAAAGTAATTTTAATATGATATAAAATATAGTATAACATAAATAAACATAAATATATCGTGTTTAGTGTCAAATAAAGGTCTGGTTGAGTACATTCCGGAAATACGTACATCTATCTATATGGATAAAGATATAAACCACACATATTATAAAAAACCGTAATAAAAATAATTATAAATGCTATAATTCCCTTTTTATAACGGCAGTCGTTTTTTAAATTCTTTTTATTATATTTACTTGAGGATTCGTCGAAGTTATTAGCGATGTTTCCCGATGGGAGGCGCCATTATGTACCAACCTACAAGTGAGTCAGAATCGTCATATTTGGTGACGTCAGGCTGGTGAATTACTATGGGAAAGTCCGTAGACATTAGATGCTTTATCTTTTCCTGCCTGACATATTCCTCACATGAGAAGCTATTAGCGAAGTGGTCCTGTGACCTACAGTTCGCGCAGTTAATGGCCTCCGACTTGCATTCTGTGCCAGTGTGCTCACACTCAAAACAGCGTGGGGTCTTAGCCCGGCAAGATGACAGCAATTAAGACACTGTATGACAGGGAGAGCGTAGGCTTCGACTAGAAGTGAGTTATAGAAAAGGAAAATCTTTTCCGGTAACCGGTAATAATTACAAATAATACGGTAATAATACGGTAATAATTACAAATAAATCTAAAATATTACGTAAAAAATAAAATCTAATCTCACTCTTTTATACATACATAGGTAATTTATATTTGTCAGAGATGTGAAGGTGTGTAAATTATGTGTATGGTAAGTTGAGGAGAGATAGACCACTTTTATTTGGGAGCTCATTTTTTTGTGAATGAGTAAAACACACTTTTATAGTATTATGTGAATATACTGTCACTACTCAACCATTTATAAAATATATATATAGAAAAACGACAGTTTCTTAAAGGTAAAATTTTAGATTAAAAAAAAGGATAGCCTTGGTCCATCTCTCCCACACTCAATGGGAGAGTTAGACCACTTACTAAGGTGAGATGGATCAAGCAAAAATAAATAATATATTGGATAATTTTTGTGCCTTAACTGCATTGTTTAAAACAGCCTTAGTACATTTTCCACTAAAAGCTTCTTTTTACGTCACATATTATGTCAAAGACATTTCTGAAAACGCGGAAATGAAACCTCAATATATACACAAACCTCACAAAACTACCAAATCTCAAAAAACCAAATTTTAAGTGATCCATCTCACTAGTAATATATCTGGTTCATCTCTGCTACATCGTGGGGACAGATAGTTCAACCTCTCACACTATAGGCATAAATGATCATAGATTTTTTTAAGGCTATATTGCTGCTTTGAGAACATGCAAGTAGAGTGCTGCTAATTTTAGTCATACAAATTCAATATTCGCTACATATAACTTCGTTATGACTGCAACCATTAAAAAAAAACTGAAACTGGGTAAGCATTTTTCACAGTTTTTAAAAAAAACAAAACAAAATACGGCCATCTTATTTTGCACCCTTTGCAGCTCTCTTGAAAAGGACTACTTCAGTGTTGTCAGTTTAAAAAATATATTTGTAGTTTGGAAGAAATTGAAATAAAGAGATACCTGGTCCATCTCTCTCAAAATCGTGAGGACTGACGGTCCACCCCTCACACTATAGGCATAAACATTTTTCAAAAATTTAGAGGCTATATTGCCGCTTTGAGAACATGCAAGTACAATGATGCTAATTTTAATCATACAAAATCAATATTCGCTACATACCTTCGTTATGACTGCAACCATAAAAAACTGACACTGTGTAAACAATTTTCACAGTTTTTATAAAAAACAGAACAAAATCCGGCCGTCTTTTGTACACTTTGGAGCTGGTTCTATAGGACCATTTCAGTGTTGCCAGTTTTGAAAAAAATAATTGTAGTTTGGGAGAAATTTAGGTGGTCCGTCTCTCCCGCTAGTCCATCCCTCCCGAAATTACCATATATAAATGATTAGCTCTAAAATATGTAGTTATTTTTGAAATGATACAGGTGCAAACGATGATAATCAAATTTTATAATCCGCAGATCCAAGGGCCAACGTCCTGCCGCTGATCAGCAGTCCTTGGTGCGTCGTCTCGATTCTGATTTTGTATCACAATTTCATCTACAAATGGGGCCCCAAAATGATGGAAAAAAGGCAGCCGTTTAAGCTCGAGAACATCATGATCGTATACAACATTTTCCAGATCGCAGTCTCGTTATTTTTATTCGAAGATGTAAGTGTTTTTCTTAACGGCAATATGAAATGATTTGATACACTTATGAAAATCAAAACAAGAGAATAGGAATTTGGGCGCACTTTTCCAATAGCACCAAGGCAGGGGAGAGATTCATAGTGGCCTTGTATGGTGGGAACCACCAAACAAACCAACCTGGTCCATCGGGCATCAAGAGAATAAGGAGGACGACGATGTAGAAGAGAGTTGAAAAAGGGAAAAATTGAGTGGAGTTCGGTGAAAAGAGGAAAGAGTTGAGGGAAGGGTGGACAAAACAGCGGCGGATTAAAAAAAATAGGAGTTAAGTCGGTAAATGTGCATTATAGGAAATTTTACCTCCTTAAATTTTGTAGGCAACTGCCGTATCAAAAATGTATCGTTAGTGAGTTATAAGCGAAAAACTAAAACAAGTTTTTAAAAAATGCGGTTTTCGCGATCCCTGACGTTAGTTCACCTCTAGCGAGGTGGCGTAGTTGAAATCCAGATTCGGCGACCAATAATTATTAATCGCCGAGACATTTTGGTTAATTGTCGAAAAAGACCATTGCGCTGTGCCGTTGAGAAAAAATATAAAACCGTTGAGAAAAAATCTTCCGAATTTTTTCCTGACTGAGGAAAAACCCCATATGCTTGGACTTGCGTAATTAACCAAAGTGTATAATTTCTACTAGAAATGTAGTTAGTTAGTTAGTTTGTCTGGGCTTTTTTCTCGCAGTTGGCCTCCTGATTGGGCCGTTGTGCGTGGCTCATGTTTGTATTTGTATTTATGTTACTCCAGCCAACCCAGGCTGTCCCAGAAGGTTAGCAGTCTGTTTGGTTTGCTACTGATTTTGTCCCTTTTAATCTGGCGAGGTTGCGGGCAAGTTTTTTAGACGCTTCCGGAACCGCGTTCTTTGTTTGCCTGCATCCTGCGTTTTTTTCTATTCTGTAAGGTGGGTTTCATCGGTGTTCCTGCGTAGCCATGTCTTTATTTGGGCCTGGGGTATGGGCATCAAGGGTTCCGGTCCATATACTATTTTCTTTGACCCCGTTTTGGCCAGTTCGTCTGCCGCGTCGTTGCCTAGCGACTCGCTGTGCCCTTTAATCCATTGCAGGGTCACTCTATTTGACCTTGCAATGGATTGAAGCGCATTGTGGAATTCCAGTACAAGGACAGAGGTTATAGTATTTTTTGCTAGCGCTTGTAGGACGGAGGCACTGTCGCAGACAAATTTCAAGCTTAGGTCTCCGACATCTTTGGCTGCAACTGCCTGTGCTGCTCTGGTGATGCCAATGCATTCTGCTTGGAAGATCGTATTTAAGTTGCCTAGGGCAGTTGATATTTTGATGTTTAGATCATTTGAGAAGACGCCGACTCTGGTACCTTGAGTGGTTTTGGAGCCATCTGTGTATATCCTTACTTCATTTGTACCAGAGTGATCTACTGGTTCTGCAATGGCCTATGTTAATCAAATGGACTGTGAGAGTGGCCACCCTTCACTAGACTCCAATTGATTGTGAGCGAAGGGTGGTTCTCATCAGGAAGTTTTCTCCGTTATTGAAAGTCGTGGATGTTGAAGTTGAAGTATTTAATCAGAAGGTCTGTAGTAGGTTGCCAGTTCGTAATGCCTTGATTGATATTTCACCGTTGTGTAGGTAGTGTGGGCGCGAGGTGAAGCCGTAGTTGTGTATCCGAAGTTGAAGCGCCGCGATAGATTCGAAGATAATGGTAGTCGCGTATACTATTCGTGATTTGTTGACTCGAAGTGAAGTGTAGAGCGCGAGTACTTGTTAATACGCGGTTACTGACCTCTAGGGAATGATCTCGATCGATCGAAATGTACTGCGTTTTATATTGTAAGCAGTGACGCAATAGTTGTGAGTGGGGTGAGAAATGTCTGTTAATTTCGTATCGATCAGAAGAAATGACATTAGTCATCACCTGACTGTGCGTAAAATGCCGAATTTAGTTGGAAATCAACTGCACTGGCTCGTGTAGATTTGAGCGAGTTTGCGGTTTCGATTCTGTAGAAATTACTTTTTTGTTGTGGGTATGTTGGACTGAAGTTCCAACAGGACTATGGAATAAGAATGGGAATTTGGACTCCTTTTTCCAATAGCTATAAATCATATACCAATGGAAAGATCTCATCATATAGAGCATTTAAGTACAAGCTATATATTCATAAAAATGCTCGAGATTGTCACCAGTATATGGAGGGGTAATACTTGGATATGTTGCTTGAACTCAGTAAAGTGTCTCATGATATCACTTCCGCTCTGTTAACTAACTTATGTATGTAATATGCTAATGTCAGCTGCTCAACATGGTGATCCCAGTGGCCGTACATCATAATATCCTACTATCTCTAATGTATTGTCACTGCAAATAATATATTTTTAGATAAATAATTGGCATGGGGGTTTTCGTGTATTTATCCATATTTAAGAAGAAACAGAACTTCAACGTTGTAGTAATCATAAATATTCCACATAAATAGATATTTCCAATGGTAAACAAGTTATTGTTATTATAGAGGCGGGCCAAGCGCCTGTCATTTGACATGCTAAATTTTTCACAAGCAAGAATCACCTTCCTGATATGGGTAAAGGAACGACATCTATAATGAAATATTCCCTGCAAGGAATCTTTGTTGAAGACGACAAGATCGGCATGGGTATCACAATATATAGTGCCCAGGAGATCTAGGTCATTTGGACAAAATCATTATCATTACCATGCTCTGAGATTAATGAATATTTCAGGAAAATACTACGTGGTTCTTAAAAAAACAGACGTTTCGAAAAAATGCCTCATTCAGTGGTTAATAGTATGGCCACGAAATTTCAAAAATAGCAACCCATTTTATAGCTTTACAATATTATACGCATAATTTACACACCCTCACATCTCTGACAAATATAAATTACCTTTGTAAATATATAAAATAGACAGATAGATAAAAGAGCTAGATAATGGCACCGCTTTTCTAGGAAACCAAAGCTTAACTATTACTTTCCTGTAACCTTTGAACTATGCTATCCACCAATGGAAATACATTGTTTGATTTTATAAAAATACTTTTATGTAACTCCTATGGAAATAAATAAAGGAAATAAATAATTTAATTTCATAAAAAAAAACATTTTTTTCAGAGTATACGTCTGACATGGTGGAGCCACTATAGTATCACGTGTGAACCGATCTCGTACGAAGATACGCCCAGAGAAAGAGCCATAGTTCTACGAATATGGATGTACTATATCGTGAAAATTATAGATTTGTTGGATACGGTAAGAGTTTGACTAAATTACGAAATTCAAGCAAATATCAATGGCAAGGGATTTGTAAAATTGGAAATCTACATTTTTAATTTCGTGATAGTCATTGTTGTTTTTTGAAAAAAAAAATATAATGCCACAGTGGAATGGTTATGCGAAGAGGTTTTAAAATTTCGTGCTTCTTTACTGATTACGAAAACCGCGCAAATACACCGCATAAGTATCGATCGAAGAATAATTAATGAAATCAGTTGTGTCACCCCAAGACTTTCCAGGCAAGCAGAAAAGCCCCCTCCCACCCCGCGTTACAACCTCCTAAAGCCCCTTCGACAACAACCCCAACCATCAAGTGATTATGATCGCAAATGTAGTATATTTGTAGTATTTCCTCGGTATTAAAATTAGTATTTTTCGATGTGTTGTTTTATTTTCTTAAATAAGGCGGAATTTAAACACTATTTGTGTCGCTTGTATCATATAAGGGATATTCCAACCAAAATTTCACAATATTGTTTCGGCCCAACGACGCATCTGTGTACCGAATTTCAAGTTTACTTAATATTCGGGTTAACCTTGAAATTAGATTTAGAGTTATAGCCCGATATTTCGATATTTTAGTATGACTAAAGCGCTCCCTGGTGGACCAATTCTACCCACAATTTTTCAACTCTTGCCATGATCAATGATGCATGAATGACGAATTTCAGTTTAATTGGATAAAGCATTTGGGTGCTATCTTGGAGGAATATACACGCACAGACACACAGACAGACTTATGGAAATAATTTTAATCGTCTCGGAGAGGAGGGGGAGGGGGCGGGGCGAGGAAGGGGTAAGGAGGAATGGTAGGGGTGGGGGAGGGGGGGGGGGGAGGGAATGGGAGTGGGAAGGCGGAGGGGGGTTTAAAATGAATATTTCCTTCATCTCAAAAAAAAAGGGATTGCGCGTTCGTAATACTTTTTCCAACCCTTGGTTGGCCGGGAAAGTCAAAGTAAACTTTTGCCCAGGAATGTCTAGCAAAGGCTTTAGCAAAAGAAAACGAAATAAATAACGTTATTTTAAAATAGATATCTGAATTAGTAGTATGTGATAATAGATAAGTAATTCTATTCGTTTCTATTTTCAGGTTTTCTTTGTACTGAGAAAAAAGCAGAATCAAGTTACATTTCTTCACGTCTATCACCATATGTCAATGGTTTTACTAGGATATATTGGCACCAAATATGTAGCTGGTGAGTTTTTAGTTTAGTTTATTCATATTTATATATTTACATATTTATACTTATTATCATTTTTATACGTATATCATATTTATTATACATTTATATATAATTATGCGTATTGGGCTCGATTGCGTTTCTCTTGAACTAAAATCGGAAGATAGTTCGTGTGAACGAGACAGAGCAGTACGTCAGAGCGGAATGTGAAATGAATGGTTGCTTTTTACTTTACTGTATTAAAACTACCCACCGGATATAAAGCAGCTAAGTCTAACACTGCACGAAATGTGGTCAAATTTATTCTGGCGTCTATAAGTTCGACAGGGAGTTTTGGTGCGGGAAAATCGACGACAGTTTATTTCATATTCGTTTCTAACGTATTGCTCTGTCTAATAGTTCGGTTGAACTAAGTTCTTACTTTACAGTAGCGAGCATTGAAATCTTTCCACCTATTAGAAAGGGCTAGTGCAGGTATAAAGTAGTTCTAAGAATAATTACCCCCACCCTTTTTTTTCTACCTGAATAGGGCCTTACTCAAATAATGAGACCAGTTTTATTGTGACTTTCAACGTGTTCACATCAAGTATTAAGAGGGTCCCGAGCCTATGCCGTTACACAAATGTAGGTAATTTACGTTTGCCGGCAGCGGCCACGCACGTGTGAGTAAATCGCATACATTGATAACGCTGAACAGACGGTCACCCGCCAAAGCGAAGTAACCCGCATTTTATAATTTTATTGCTCATAGCAAATTGCAAATAACAAAAACTGCACATTGTGATGAAAGCTAATCCTTTTGCACACGTATTTATTAAACCATAATGGTCGATTTGACCCGCTGTTCCGACATATTTGGCCCAGCGCACTCAAAATAGCGGCCGTTTTTCAAGATGGTCGCTAATAAACCAAAATGATTTTTCTCATGCTGATTTTAATGACCCATGGTCCTTTTCGGCTATTTTGGGGTCGTATATTTCAAATATGGCAATAAAAATAACTTTAGTTAATTTTGAACAGAATTATAAACATTTTTAACGAGTATTTACTTTCACGTTACCGTTATGTTATACGCGTCTTTTTCGAGTATTTGCACACTGGAAAAGACGAATCTAAAGTCAAAACTGTCAAAAAAGTCAAACGAGAGAATAATTTTGTGTATGCTGTAAGTAATTTCTGAAATTTGCTACCCAGAAAACATGGAAAATTTGAACTATATATAGAATGTGTGAATGGGTCTTTGACTTTGAATTTGTAGTCGCTGGCTCAAATAAGACGACTGCATGTGTTTTGAACAACCTTTGAACGTATTTTGAACCGATTTGAACATTTTTGTACATTTGGCCAGAAAACTTAAACTTTTGTACTTGGTGTCATCATCAGAACTGGTCAAAATAAATGTACCGTGGCCGTTTTATACTACACTATACTACACTATATATAAATGATTGTACACATTCTACCTTATTTGTAAGGAATTATTTATTTATATTTATATATGTTTATATTTTCAGCATCATATTTGAAATGTACGACGCCAAAATAACCGAAAACGACCCTTGGGTCTTTAAAATCAGCACGAGAATAATAATTTTGGTTTATTAGCGGCCATCTTGGAAAATTGCCGACATTTCAAGTCCGCTGGGCCAAATGTGTCGGAGCGGCAGGTCAAATCGACTATTTTGGTCTAATGAACACACGTGTGCAAAAGGATTTGCTTTTATCACAATTTACAGTATTCTTTCAAAATATGAGACGAACCGCTTCCACTATCAGGAAAGCAGATAGGTACTTTATGATTCTGAGTAAAGAAATAAAAATGGATAATGCTTAAAACAATTATAACATTGTTATTCTCATCAGTACAAGCATAAAATGTATGCCGGGAAGGATAAAAAACAGTAATTATTATAGGTATAGCTACACCAAAATTTTAATTATTTCAAAAAGCAGTTACCTTTATAAATAAACTACTTCCGACGGAAAGAAGGTAAAGATAGATTTCGCGGCTTAATGTGATTATATATTTTTGAACAACTTCAAATATGTAATTAAAATTAATAAAGAAATAAATTAATGAATGCCACTTTTAAACAGTCTCCAAGAGGAGTTTTGTGGATTTAACTCTGTGCTCCCCGGGATTCGCCCGTTGGATGAACAATTGGAAAGTTCACGAGCACCTTTCTTCTTCGGACCGCAGACTGATGACATTTGGCATCGGCCGTCGCGTTCCCCCCACGCTACAATCCGAGTGGCGATACCGAACCGGCGACATTAACTGGGACCGGTTTGGTGAAGTCCTCTGCGAGAATTTTGAGGTCTTTCCATCGCCTTCTAGTAGTGCGACACACAAGTCCGCAGAGGACTTGTGTGTCGCGCTTAATGCGGCCATCGAGTCTTCCTGTGATGCCGTAGTAGAGCGGCTTTTTTGCAAGGAGGCCTGCAAAAAAGCCACCACTTACCAAAAAAATGCGCATTTCCCGCTTAGAATGGGCTAAAAAATATGAAGCTTGGACTGAAATCGATTGGCGACGAGTTATTTTCTCCGATGAGAGTAAATTTAATTTATTTGGTTCGGATGGAATTCAGTACGTGAGACGAAGATCTGGTTTCGATAATAAAAATGAAAAATGTTGGCTTGGCTTTACCTATCAATATTTATTTAGCAATAATTTCCTTTTTTTTATAACCTCCTTTATTTTTTTTGAGTACTGTATTTTAAGAAGGTTAGCGATTGTTACTTGTAAAAACTTGCATATTCGATATTCAGTACAACGCGAGTCGAGACTTGCAATACGAAGCCAAATATTGATAATTTGATGTCAATCCATCAAGTACATCCCTCCCATTAAAATCATGACATTTAAAAAAAAATGTTGATGGTACGTTACGTTATTAATGTTTAATTTTAATTCTGTTAGGTCTATAATCATAATATTTTAATAAATAGATCACGAGAAAATATACTATTTTTCTCTTTATTTTTACCACTCCGAATTTAGGGTTGGAACTCAGCCGCGACGCAATTTTTAATCGTCAGATCTAATCTTCACATTTTTGATGGGTTTTGGGAATATGGTAGAAATGTAGCAGCAGAGGGTCCACTGAAAGTGGTGTGCGAGAAAAAAAAAATAAGGAACCTCTGGTTTAGACGGATTGCAATGTTATTTATAATTTCGATAGTCATTTAGCTTTACTAATAACGGACTTTATTTAATTTAATTTTAGGTGGTCATGGAATTATGCTGGGCACAATCAACAGTCTTGTACATGGAGTCATGTACACCTACTACCTCTTGACCTGCCTCAACAGCGAATACAAGAAAAGTTTGTGGTGGAAGAAATATTTAACGCAAATGCAAATAGTACGTTTTCGGTAAAAATAATCTACTTTCCCCAGAAATTAACCTCATTTATCGCTTTTTCTCATCAGTAAGAACGATGGAAATTGCTCTAAATTTGATAATTTATGGCCGTTTGCAACTTAATAGTATTAAGCTCAGGGTCAATTATTCGAAAGACGCTGTAAAAGAATTAACATTTTTCGTGTTTATATTATTAATCTTAGGGTCAATGATTCGAGAAACGCTGCAATAGAATTAAAAACGTACTAGTGTATAGAATTAATCTCAGGGTCAATGATTCGAAAGACACTGTAATAGAATCGAAAGCTCTCGAGTTTATGGTTTCTCATTACATTCAGAAAAAAATACTGATTTTCAATGGAAGACTAATACTAACTGTGAAAGTTCATCAACTATTTGACTAAATTGACACAAGGAAATAAGTAAGTTTTAAAGTCGAAATCTATTACAAATATGAAGCCACATTGGCTCGTAGTCTGTTCGATATTTTTCCCGTACAGCCAAAAGTACTACGCAGCCCTATATTTCAATAAAATTATGGCAATTATTCCATGGAACCCTCTTTTTATACGACTGCCCAATAAAAAGGAGTGTAATGGGTTCAGGATTAGGTACTATGTATGTTTTCCGTTTCTTTATTCCACCATAACTTTTAAACGCTTAAACCGATTTATGTGTGTAGTATTGTTAGAATCTCTATTGTTAGAATCCCAAGCGGCATATGGTAGTTTAACTGTCCAAATATCAAGTAAGTAGTTATATAAATGTCCAAATATCCATAAATTAACATAAATATATGGTATTTAGTATCAAATGAAATGTTTGATTGAGTAGGTACATTCGACACATATTTCATAAGCAGTTAGCCTCGCCTTCTAACTACCAGTTTTGGTAGTATATCTCCGTCTGGAGTTAACCTTCAGTATACCTCCATCCTCCCGACTGGTTAAGGGCCCAAAGTCGCTTACGCGGCCACTACCTGTTGTAATTACAGCGGTAATTCAATTTGAATTCATCGCGGACCTGGGCGTTCTTTGCCCGTATAGCCACACGGGATCGAGTGGCTCAAGGTCATTTCAAGAGTGGCATGGCAGCAGGTCAATATCCACCCCCGCTGCTAATAGGAGACAGTATATAGGTTTGCGCACCGTTTAGCGTCAGCTAATCGGCTGTGCATTCAGACTGTTAACCGGGGGAGTCTGAAAACAGCTTTGCTTCCTATAGATCGGGAGCGGCTGTTTACCTAATGACAGCCGCTCTGGAAACGACCAATTGACCACCCGATCCTGAGTGAAAAACGTCAAAGGACGTCATGATCCGCGATGATTCGAACTGAATCGCCGCTTACATTATGTAGATGACCGGGCAAGCGGCCTCGAACTTGTAACCAGTCCGGAGGCCGGAGAAATCTGGCCAAACCTGGTAACGAGGGCGTTTGGTCTGCCCGCTGGTTTAACTACTCGGTGCCAGGCGGTGAGGGTTGGTCTCTCGTGGGCCAGTTGGCGGAGCTAGCATTGTCTAAGTCCTATGGCTGAAAGAACGATTACATATCATTATACCAGCCTGTGATGACGGGTTCGCCCGTTGTAGTCGACACCGCTTAACTCTGAGTAAATGCTTGTGGCTCAAAAACATTTCTGGATATTATTTTAATTTAATTGGTCTTCAATTGTGTCTGTTTTATTTCGTACTGTTTAATAGTTCTTGTGTTGATATCGAGCAGTGCACATAATCAATGTTGATTATGACTGTATTTTTTAAAAGTTGGATCTACCATCTTGTTAATTGACAAGCAAGGGCATGACCATGTCGGCCGGTTTGTAAATGCTGTCTGACAATACTTTTTGTAAACTTATCATACATAGGCGAACATCTCTAAAGTCGATATTTCATTACTGAGATCGATCGTAACCACAGCTCATTAAAGACTATAGAATAACGAAGCAGGCATAGTAGCTGTGGTCAGATTGCAGAATACTGCCATTTTTCTCAAACGATTTTCTAGGCCGATATCTATCGTGTCTTCAAATAAAGTATCTCCTCTATTGCTTCGGGAAACTTAAAAAAATGATTTTATATCTGGCAAAAGTCGTCAACTCAATTTATAGTTCGACAACTCGTTTGTATAGTTCTCCGAGCCTTCTGGCCTACCCTTAGCGGCAAAACGCATCGTTTCGTTTTCGCTCATCATTCTATCCGTGTTACTCGAATGTTATCCAAATACACTGGCTCCGCTCGGTAGATAAATCTGCACCACTAAATTTCCGAAACACATTAATATTTAGGCTGAAGTATTATAACAAGTTACTATATAATATTTTAAAATCTCTAATAAAGCTATAAAGACAAATTCTTCTAAAATATCCCTATAACTATGAAGAATATGAAATCAGCTTTGATTTGAGTAATATTGAAACTTTCCAAATTATTACACTATGAAGTCTCCAATGCATTCTGAATATTATGTTAAATATAATATCAGTTTCATCAAATTTGTACGTACCTATAAGTAATCGGATCAATGAAATGTTTCAACTTACTATTAATTAAATTATAAAATATAGTACTAAGACTTATAAACTAAACAAAAACGGCGTAGTTTTTTAGCTGCAGCGTAGATTTATACCTCTTTACAGCTAACTTATGTTAAATATATCAGAAATCTGAAATCTGAAAGTATTATATTGTATGTGCAGGCCAGAATAGCTACGGGTCAACAGTTAATTAACTCCAAATTAAACAGTTAATTCCAAGCAAGTAAATATATTTAATTAAAATACGACTGTCGTTATAGAAAGTTAACTATTGCATATAATTTTATTATCGTTTTATTATGAAATATTTGGGGATTAAGTATTTATCCATACAAATACATGTGTATTTCCGGAATGTACTCAATCAGACATTTTACTTGACATTAAATACGACACATTTATGTCAATTTATTGAGATTTGGATATTTGCACATTTAGAAAACTACTTACTTGATATTTGAACAGTTAAGTATCCTATGTTACACTCGAGATGACATAACAATTCTAACCATAATATACACTTCTAAATCGGTTCAAGCGTTTAGAAGTTATTGTGGAATAATGAAACGGAAGACATACATAAATGAACCCTGAACACATTACACTCCTTTTTTGTTCGGCAGTCGTGTAAAAATACATGTGAATCTTGTTTATTTTTAGAAATGAAATATCGTTTGTTTTATTCTTTCAGCTTCAATTTCTGCTTCTCAACATCCACTTTAGCCACATCCTGTTCAGGCCGTCCTGTCTCTATCCGAAGTGGATATCGCTGATGTTTCTTCCGCAGAACGTCTTCATGACCTTCATGTTCACTGACTTCTACATAAAGTCCTACATCAAGAAGAAAAAGGAGTAGAAGACAGACGTGACGCTGATTGAGAATATTGTTAAGGAAAAATTGTGAATTAATGCGATGAATATAGTATAATAAAAGTATATGTGTTTTACTTCTGGACAAACGTTGAACCACGGACTAAAGAAGAATGCCACTCTTTAGGCACATCCTCCAATGTCTGATGAAAGATCTTTTTATGTAACGTAATTACTCATATCACAGTTCTTAGCAATAACAATAATATACTAATTTTGCATTTAATTATAGTACAAACAGGCGATCTTATTGCCACATGGCAATGTCTTGCAACTAACCTAATCACAACTAGAGTTGTCAACTACAACGGGCGAGCCCGTCACCTGAGGAAGTTTTAACGATTAGTCGTTCTATCTCCCTGGAGTGAGCGCAGAAGACTTGGACAAAACAGTCCACCGTCAAGCTCCGCCACAAACCCGTAAGACGCCATAGCCAGGAGTGTTACCCAGCGGGCTTACAGTCACCGCCTTACTTCCAATTGCGACCAGATTACTCCAGTCTCTCGATTGGTTACGAGTTCGAGGTCGCTTGCGCGGTCGCTTACGAAGCGGTGAAACGGTGTATACCGAATCTATCGCGGACTACGGCATCCTTTGGCCCGGCTGTTTACCCAGGATCGGGTAGCCGATGGTCGTTTTAAGAGCAGTCGCCGTAAGGTCCGCAACCACCCCCGCTCTATAGGAAACAGTACTGCTTCCAGACTCCCCCGACTGATAGTCAGAGTGCGCAATTGATTGGCTTATGCCGCACGGTACGCAGACCATCCAGGAGCGCTAGAAGGTTGATTCCTAGGGGAAACTAACCCTAAGGCCAGAGTCCTACCCAGGCTCGCACTTCATGCGTGGAGGCCGTCGGATGGGTGCTGACCCGTGAGTGTGACCAACCCTGAACAGAATGTGTCTTCGTGGCCAACTCAGTAAGGGCCCCTTAGCCCCCTACCTTAGGCCCCTTAGCCCCCTACTTAGCCCCCTAGCCCCCTACTAACCTAATCACAGTGGTAGGTACATGCGCGCATTATGGAAATAAAGATTAGGTACTAAGTTCTTCTGCATAAAATACAGATCAGTATAGGTTAAAACGAAGAATGCCCGAGGAGAAGAAACTGATAAGGAAGAGGAGAGAAAGGGAAAAACTTTAGTGATCTTTGAGGTGAGTCTTAAATGGTAGTAAAAAATATGAGTTTCGTATATTTACCGGCAGATCGTTCCAGAGTCTTGCACCATGGACACAGACAGAGTAGGAATAGGAATCAATCTTATGACAAAGATTTCTTTTAGTAAATTGTCAGAGGCTGGCCGAAGCATGGGACAGTTGGAACTTATTGTTTCGAAAAGCTCGTGGAGATAGGATGATATAGATTGGGAGTTTACACGATAGAGGAGAGCAAGTATACGAACATTTCTCTATTGGCGTACTGGCAACCGCTTTAAATGTACCCTATATTCCGACACGTGATCATAATTACGTAGAAAGAAGATGAATCGTATGCATACATTTTGCAAATACTCAAGTTTGTTGAGTAGTTTTTTTATTATTTTATTTATTAAAAATAAAGTACAAGATATACATTCCTGCAGCATTACAAAAAAACGTGTTTGGAGCAGTAGCGAAAAATAAAGCACATTGCAGCATCTTGAGCACTACGTTAACACCGCCTAACTAGGCCTAAGCCTATACTAAGTTAGGCGTACCAGAAAATATTTACCTGTGCATACGTTTAGTTAAAATTAAATTAAAAGAAAAAACAAAAGAAATGAAATTAGGTACCTATTCATACACATTAAAAAAATGGATTAAAGCAGGAATTAAAAAACAGCACAGACACGAAATTGTGTATACTCAGATATGAGAGCCCGTTCTAAGTTTCATAATGACATGGCTACTGCACCCAGGGTTGGCTTCCAATGAGGGAACTTCTCAACGGTCAACAGCACAGAACAAAAAAATGTATATGCTTTCAATTATAATAGCCCGTTCTAAGTATCACTGCTGCACTTATAAAAAAAAATTGGAGACGGTTTTTTTAAAAATTTTGTATATTATTCTTGTTATACGACCAATGAATCGGCATAAGAATGCGTTCCACGAAGCTATTGAAGAGGTCCCTAAGGGAGACTGATGCAACGGCATATACTTTGAAAATCAATAAATGTATCATTTATTGATTTCGAGTCGAGAATAAAAGGTAGTACTTTTTTTGCGGCCATTTCTCAATGAATTGTTAGGCGAATTCTTTTTTGTATTAAATCCAAAGCCTCTGGCATTGATAATTTAAACATGGAAATGATTCGGCCGATCCTGGAGCCCATTCTACCAGCCCTTTGCCACATAATAAATGTTTTTTTAAAAAATTTAATTTTATTATTATTAACGAAACATACAGCTGTTACAATAAATTTGTTACAAAATTATTAATTTAAAAAATAAAGCTAATTACATGTTTCCACTTAAACATCCATAATTTAAACACAATAATATTTTTTTTTGAAGAATTAACACACATAGGGAGAGGTGAGAACTGGGAAGAAAGGAGTCATAATAAGTAAGTAAAATTTTATGTAAATACACATTCCATAATATAGTCATACATTTTATTTAAAGATATCCTTGAAAAAATATTATTTATAATATATTATATATTGCGATTACAATGATAAATCAATACCGTCATTAATACTTGCTATCTTAAGAGCGAATGATGACGTATTGAATACGTCAATATCGCCGAGCTGCGTATTATAAATTTTACATACCCTATACATGAAACAGTTTTGTGCATAATTAGTACTAACCTGCGGAAGGTGGAATAACTCCGTTTGGCGAGTGAGTGGCGATGGTACACAGAAAGATCCAAAGAACAATCAATGTAACCTGCCAATAGTTTATGGAAAAATACCACATCTGCGCATTTTCTTCTTGATTGTAAGTGGACGAAACCTGCTTCAGGGCCGACGAACTCGTCGAATCGAACGCAGGGTCCAGGACCTTAATCGCGGAAGTCAAAGCTGCCGCGTACGACGCGATGTGGTAGTAGACTGTATGTGGTTAATTTTTAATTTTACTCACGTCGTCAGCTGCTCCATAGGGTTTTCTTGGCGTACACACAGCTCTCGGCAGGCTGTCTGGATTTAGTCGTTCCCGATGAATAATTTCACAGAACTTAGGAAGGAACGGTTCAGTAAATATAGAGAATGTTATTAATGCGGTTTATTTTCAGCAAGTCCTCTTTACACGACACAATTCACAATATTCGCCGCGATTGCAACTCGCGGGTTGCAATTACTATGCAAATGTGCAATTATTATGCACATCCGACGCGTCCTAAACTATGAGGACGATATCTTCCAATCTACGCGCCGATTCGGCAACTGACATCTGCCGGAGTCAAAGATTCTTTTGAGACTGACTGGCCTATTTTCAAAATGGACGTCAAAGCTTCCAAATAAGCTCTTCTTGTTGATTGGTCAGAGATTCGTACGTCCCCTTTTGCGAGTGCCAGTTACTCGCCTATTGGCTATTTAAATCAACAAACCGCACCCCCTAATGGCGGCATCCGTACGTCTCGTTTTGAGTCTTATTTACATTCGCCCTTAATTACTCTACTTAAGTCTAATTAGTGATCGAGAGTCACGTGCGACACACATTTGATCGTTATTACATTATTTCGCCCGCGACTCTCACGCCATTTTACCTATTTTAATATTATTTATGATTTACATATATGAAACTTTACTGTAACTTAACTATAAAGAAGTTAGTCGTGTTCCTAGATTGCTGCATTCGAGAGTATTGCTATTGTAAATGATGTTGATATTTATACTTGACTTTATTTCACAATTATCATCAGATTATTATATAGCGGTTTGACGTCCATTTAATTTACGACTGCGCGACTCCCTCGCCTGGCCGTTTTTTTCTCGGCCGCTCGCATACCCTTGTCGTCCACTTGAAATGTCCTTTGTGAATGATATGAAAAGAAACCTTACACTTCCTGGCCAGCTCCGCTCGCTGTCGTAAATCTAAATGAAGTGCTCTTGTACCGTGTGGGGTCCCACATATTTTTACTGCGTAATTTCTTAAACTTATTCCCTCAAAAATGAATAAAATCGTCCAGTAAGGATTGAAGCCCATGAAAGGTAGCTGCTTCGTTGTAATTGGGAAATGATAAGAAGGAGCGATAATTCAAATGTTTCAGGAACACATTTTGAATACGTTCAATTCTCTTTATGTGAACATTATAGCTAGGAGACCATATTTTGAGAAGCATATTCGACGTGACAGTAGCGTAGTACAAGAGTAATAGAGAATTTTTAACTGCGAAATGTTTTGAAGTTCGAAGTACGAATCCTAACATACGATATGCTTTTTTCGTGTTGTTATCTATGTGGGAGTTATATAATAACTTACTATCTAAAAGAACACCTAGATCCCGGATTGCATTTTTCTTGGTTATCGACACGATGTGACGACCATTTGAAAAAAGGCATTCATAATACCACTTTCTAAACTTTCCGTTCCGCAAACGGAAAAAGACTTTAGACCCATATCTATTTTGCCTTTATTTTCCAAGGCATTGGAACGGGCTGTATATATGCAGTTGGATGAGTTTCTCACTGCGAACAACAGCCTTGACACACTCCAATCAGGGTTTCGGCCAGGTCACAGCACCACAACCGCCCTCGCCAAAGTCACTGATGGTATTAGATGCGCTATGAATGATCGCAAATTCACTATCCTGACCTTACTCGACTTTAGTAGCGCCTTTAACTCAGTTGATTTCGACTTACTTCTCGAGCGACTTCGTTGTCTCAATTTATCAGAAGATGCCCTTGAGTGGTTTAACTCGTACTTACGTGGACCCAAGCAATGTGTAGAGGTGTCAGATAATACTTCAGATATTATTGATGTCATTGCAGTTGTTCCATGAGGAGAATATTGTCGCTTCTACTTTTTTCTCTATTCATCAACCCAATAGCTAAGGGCCTGACTACCAATTATCACCTCTATGCTGATGACCTGAAGCAGTACACCCATGCTACGCCCCAAGAGGTTAGAATCGCTACCTCTATCTATCTATCTAGATAAAACAAAGTCGGGTTTGTTCGAACACTTATAACTCAAGAACGGCAGGACCGATTTTCATGGTTTTTGATTTGTAGTATTTGTCTCTGTCCCGAACAGCAGAATCACGATTAAAAACGAAAATTGGAAAGTTGATGAAAAATAAAAATAAAAGAAAAACATTTTCCCATATAACACTAAGATGTTAATGTTTTTGTTCAAGTGTCGTGTCTATAATTGAACAATAAAATAAAATAAAAAAAATAAATTCTTTAAGTTTATTGAGGTTTTTGACAGTTACCCGCGTTTGCCAACGATTTAAATTAAATGTTGATGGTTAGTCTAGATATTCATAACAAAACTTTTACAAAAAGCTGCGAATATTTGGAAACTCTGAAGCTATTGGAAAAAATGTGATTAAAGTCAGAAAACGATAAACAGCTGCCTATTGTGGTCCCAAATGTGGATTATTAAAAAAAACATTTCTTTTTAAACTTGTAGGAATAGATTATAGTATTTATATTCATTCTCATCTTTTGAAGATTTTATAACAACTATACGTTTTAAATGTTAATATTTAGCTTAAGTGTAAATAATTAAACAATAATATAAGTAAAGAAGTAAATTCTTTAAGTTCATCGAGGCTTTTGACAGCGGTCTAGGACAAGTGGGCGCGGCCAACTGGGCGCGGCCGACTGGGCTCTTATAACTGGGCGCCGCCGACTGGGCGCTAGGCCAACTTGGCGCAGGAACAACTGGGCGCGAGCCAAGTGGGCGCGAGACAGGTGGGCGCCAAAATTAAATTATGCAATATATTTACAATTTTTTTTATTGTGACTGACGAGAAATATTTTTAATGCTATATTATATAAAAATTAACTAATGGTGAAACATTAACTTCGTGGCTATACTGTGATACACCCATTTCAGGGCTAGCGTTTACATGGGATTTAACATTTACATAATAAATACTTAACCCCTAGAGCCCCAATTGGCCGATATCGGCCACATCACGATTCAGCGTGACGGACCCGTTTTAATTTTATTTGAATTAAATTTGTTTTATTTTATTATGTTGTATTATATTATTATATTTTGTATATAATGTAACAATAAAAATATTTCTCGTCAGTCACAATAAATAAATATATAAATATATTGCATAATATAGTTTTGGCACCCACCTGTCCCGCGCCCACTTGGCTCGCGCCCAGTTGTCCCTGCGCCCAGTTGGCCTAGCGCCCGGTCGGCGGCGCCCAGTTAGCATCGCCCAGTCGGCCGCGCCCAGTTGGCCGCGCCCACTTGTCCCATTTGCCTACGCTTTACATTTAATGATAATGGGTAGCAGTGGCGGTTCCTTCATACAAGCCGACTTGCCTTTTTCTTAAAAAGATAGCTAAACTAATGATCGCTAAAATAAATGAATTTGCAAGCGCCTATTGCTATCTAGCGGGCACAGATTGCTCCCCGCGGCAAGACAGGTTATCGACTGTTCAACAATTCGCTACAATCTTACCGAGTTGAGTTCAGCTAGTCATCTCGCTCGCACACATGGGCTTGCAACGGAGCTTTTAAAATAAGTGGTCCTTTCATTATAACCTGTGACAAATTACTCCAAAAAATATATGTATCTATATGACTTTTGTACTGACGAATAAGCCAGGCTTGCGTTAGCATGAAGTAGAATGAGAGCGTGTTTCGTTTTTAGCTCCGTTTGTTTTGAGCAAGTGACAGATCAGATTTTTTATTGTATAATTTCAATTGATTTGTGGTTTTTATTGCCTGATAAACAATGGAGGAAATTGTGGTGAGTTTTGTCTTAACTTGATTTCACTCGCTCAAGCAAATAAAACGGAATTTCTTAAAGCCACCGCAAAGCCGACTGCTGATAAGTATAATAATATGTTAAATTCTGTCTAGCAGTAGCTAGCCTTTAGTGTGCTTTATTGAATCTACGACACAAGCAGTAAATTTCAAACTGAAGATGGAAGAGTGAAGAGGTACAACTTTCTTACTATAAAAAGCGTAAAAAACCACAAAAAGGTATGTCGGGCTTGCCCCATTTACCAACCCTGGGCACGACACTGGGTAGCCTAGTTATTCAAAAGAAATATTTATAAAAAAATGCTTTAAATAATTGCGAATTCCGAAATTATTTGAAAAAACGTGATTAAAGCCATAAAATTGAAAACTGTTGTCTACATTGATTTAAATGTAGATTAATACTATCAATACGGTATTTTTGTTATTTAGTATCAATTTTTGACTCATTTTTCGTGGAAAAATATAATCAACAAAATTCACACTACCTTCTTTTATTTAAATTTGCCGAAATTTAAACATTAACTTCACTAGAACACATCTGTAGTGGTAATTAAGTAGACGTTTATTGTCTGTCATTTAATGATATTTTTTTACCTTTTTAAAATGACAGCTTTCGAGTGTTCTAAACGAGAATCAATACTTAAATACACTCAAGAAATTACTAACAGTTTAAAAAAATAAACAAATTTCTGAAGACAATGGTTCTATATGCAAGCGTTCACAAAATTTTAATTCATGTAGAAAGTATCATGAAGCATTTTGTAGTACTATTGGAACACTTTCAGAAGACTCGAGAGAATCTCGTATAAAGGTTATTAAAAAAATCGACTAAATCATGCCAAAAGATGCTCTCGATCAGTTACAAATGAGGATGTCTTTCATACTTATAATTCAGACCATAGGTTCTGAACCTTATCCTTTGCCAACTGCCCACTTCTAGAGCCCCCTAATTATTTTTACTATTTAATAATACCATCTGTCGCGAATCTGACATAGCTATTTCTACGATTATATTTAAACATATAAATACACAGTAATTATACAGTCGTAAGATAGGCTACGACACATAACTATTGCTCAAAGGAATTTCTCGGATAATATCTGCAGCTGGTTTATGGAGCACAGTGCTTATTACTTCTTTTACTGCTGGTAAAATTAAATTTTCCTTACATGTGCTATACATTGGCGATGATGAATTTGTGGGATTTTCTATAAATCTGTTCTAATTCTGTTATCAATTGGGCGCTATAATGTTAATGAAAATAAAATTAACAATCACTGCCTTCATAGGTTGGAGACATTCCAACCTTCTGATAAATTAACAGATAACCTTAAGACCGGACAAATTAACAGATGACAAACAAAAGGTCACGTTCACTTTCAAACCCTAACGCATCCAAATAAAAACGGCAAAAATCAGCTGTTTGTTCAGCGTCAAAAATCAGCTTTTTACTTTGCTTTATTAGTACGTGGTTAGCGTGTCTTTTTTAGACAATAATTTTTTAAACTGCTCTTGTCCTCACTGTGCCATATCAACGCCCCTAATTTTCTGTGGGTCTTCTACTGCACCCCTGAAAGCCTCAAACGCCCACAAGGGGGCGTTATCGCCCACGGGGGCGTTATCGCCTTACATTACACGCACTAAAAAAAACTGTATAGCAAAAATGTGAGGGAACTTGATGTAAGTGTACAAACTCATATCAGATCTTAAAGCACGTCAAGTATAATGTGACATAATGTTTACAATAATCTATAAAAAAATGTAGGTTGTTATAATATAAATTATTACTAAGATTTTTTTTTAAATATTCCGTATTTTTTTTTTTAAACAAAAGTAAAAACTTGTTAAAAAGTAAAAAAAAGTAAAACAAAAAGTAATTATTTAAGTAGTTAAGCACTTTACGCTAAGTTTTCTTTTGTATTGATTTGGAAGGTTGAGAATAATAATTATTTAGTTTTTGTACACATTATAGATAATATTGTTATTTATAAAATAAAAATAGGTCTATTCTGGAGATTTTCATTGTCCTAATTTTTAAACTATTATTTCATTAAAATAAATCGCAATAAAAGCAGCCCATTAGAAGCCTTGCATACTATGTACTATACATTTGTGCAAAATTTTAATAGTTTATTTTTAGAAATAAAAAGGTTATCCAATTTTGGCCCTAAAGAGACCTTTATTGTTCATAGTGTGGCACTTTGAGTTTATTGGGTGTTTGGGCGGGTAGTTCAGTTTCTGGCGGTAGACTGCCAAGATGCCCGCTGGCGCAAATCACAGCGATGAATATTTTGGCTCGAATTTTTGAAATCCCATGTGCACACACATCTCACAGCGTCCTGCGTAACGTTCCTGTGATCAGGGGTCGGCGATGATAACTTCATAATAAAGCTTGGGTCACAAGAAGCGAATACTCGCTGCGAATGCAATCGCAGCGAGCAAAGTCGCTAGGTGTGCCACGCTACTCGCTGCGATTTGGTTCATTCGCGGCGATCAAAATCGCCGCGGGTAGAATAATTGAAGATGTTCAATTATTATTGCCGCGAGCGCGCTACTTCCTACGAATTCAGTTGGCGCGTCGCTCTCGACCGGACGCCACCGACGCCACGTCTCGGCTCGCTCCCGCCAACGCGAAGTTTTAACGTGGATATACCAACATAATGACTTAATCACAAAAAAGATGCTCTCAAATGGGGGAATTTCGACATCATTAGTCTCTTAAGTGTGTAAAGAAAGTATGAAGTATTGTGGGATACCAATAACAGTAATTATATGCGCTAAAACGAGCGAGCAGATGGTTTGTTAGAGTTGTATAACGAACTTATTCATTTAGGATTCTTAATACCAACCGAAGATCACTTGAAAAGAAAAAATAAAAATATAAAAGACTCATATAGATCATAGTTTTATAAGATTAACTTTTTTGTGAGTTGTAATCTTAGTAAGCATTTGTTCTGTTAAGTCCGCACATGCCAAACGAATCGTCCGATAGACGCCATTTCTGTGCTTGGAGCACCAACCGAGTTTAGATATTCGCGTGAAACGAGCGAATCGCATTCGCTACATGTGACAGGCAGGCAGCGAGTATTCGCTGCGAGTTTAACTCGCAAACTCGCAGCGAATACTCGCGGCTAGCGAATTCGCTTCGCGTGACGAAGCTTTAGAGGATTCCATGCAGGGGCGTAGCTACCGCCGTATCGGCCGTATCAATTATACGGGGCCCCCGGGCCACGAAAGGCCCCCCACCTGACCTGACCTGACCTGACGACCTGAGTAGTATGTTCGAAATATTACAACCGGAGAAACTCCTGTCTTCTTTAAACGAAGAGATATTAAACGCTTCCGGAAAACTGTCGGCTAAATACAGTAAAGACATCTCAGTTATTCTTTATGACCAATTAAAGGCTCTAAACACATGCTTAAAATCTGAAATTCAAGAAATTCATTCCCTTAAGGAACTCATTGAATTATTGCTGATAAAATTCAATAGTCTTGCATCCAGTTTTCCGGAGGTAACAACAGCATGCTTTTTATTATTAACCCTCCAGTTACAACTGTAACTGCTGAAATAAGTTTTTCAAAATTAAAACTCATAAAAAAATACCTAAGAACTTCTATGGGACATGAACGCCTGTCAGACCTGTCACTATTGTCCATAGAGGCAGAAACTTTAGAAAAACTAAAGCCATCATCAGCTATAAATAATTTAATAAATCAGTTAGCCGAAAAAAAGGCAAGGAGAGTGTATATTTAATTGGAATTATTTATAAAATTTTTGGAAAAAGTGACAGATGAATGAATTATGATGAATAAATATTGCTTGTAATTTTATGCAAACATTTTTTTTTCTTTTGTGAGAAATCTTCACCCTTTCAAAGGCCCCCCAAACAAATTTTTATACAGGGCCCCGCCAAGGCACGCTACGCCACTGGTTCCATGTGAAAGAAAGTATGAAACCTTCATATCGATTGAAATTTGGCCTTCTTCTGATTTGAGTTGCTTCCCTGATAATTGGAGGAAAATATAAATGTTCCTTCGGCAGCTAACGGATCCGATGCAGTTGGGCCATTATGATCTGCTCATTATCTGGTAGCCTCCTCGAAGTAGCCTTCAGGATGCTCCCACCCGGTAGCATCCTTTCCTTTCCAACACTGGGCGGTGCCAAATACATTATAAAAACATCGAAAATCATAAAAACTGTTTATTTTAAATTTAATGTTTTAAGTACAAAATTTACCATGAAGTAGGTAGTGGATTTTCGATAATTATAATATAAATAATACCATTTGTGAATAGTGGTTTTTACACGACTGCCCAACAAATCTTACGGCGCCGCACTGCATCGTGGGGACCGGCCGTAAATCACTATTTAAATGATGAAGGCTGAACTACCACATAATGCATACATAAATAAAAATCTAATAATTTGAGTTGTAAGATAAAAAAACAGGTGTCGGCATTTGTTATTATGTAGCATAGTGGTTAATAAACTAAACGGCCTCTAAATTTAAGAGCAGGCCTATTGCATAACTATGACGGAAGAATTAAGATGACGATTTTGGTTTTGGAATTTCAAGTTTTGAATACTTCGGTCATAAAATTGTGCTGTAAAGAGTGCTGCAAGAGTGCTAATACGTATCTTAACTTCAAACTCAAAATTTTTATTGTCTTAAAAATCCTAGTTAAAGATACAAATTAATAAGACCTAACCTAACTCAGATACGTTTACTGCCTAATGATAAAATTGAGTAATACAATGAAAAAAGTCATGAAACCAATTTATTTATTTATTTATTTATTAATTTAAACTTAAAATATTTAAACTACTAAAATATAAGTACAAATCCTAGAATCAAACAAATAAATGTACTGATACAAGTTGATTTAAAAAAATCAACTCAAGAAATATTTACGAATATAAGATAAAACCAAACAAAATAAATATGACAATAATATATAAGAGTAAAAATAATTCTAAAATGTGATAATAATAAAATGGTAATAATAATATTAATATAATAATCAAAACGCATGCTAATAATCAATATATGATTGGGTTAATAATAATAATAGAAATAGTAATGATGCTTGTTGCATTTAAGTTTATATATATAGAGAGTGGACTGTGAGGAAGGTTGGTTATTTTAAAGGGATTATAGGCATCATTGTGACGAGGAGAAGGAATCAAAGTTTACGCACCTTTCTATTTTTCGCGCGATTCCTTGCTGCAATTTCACTCCAAATGTTTCCAAATCTCCGGCTGGCCAGCTCACGAACGCGATAATTACTATCACAGCACGATAACCAGAACACTCAAACAGGAGCACGTCTGGTTCGGCCGGCGCGTAAATTATCACTGATTGGGAAGGTAGGTAGGAATTAAATATATTATACGGTATAATTGAAAATGGCCTAACCAATGCTAATAATATAGGACGAAAAGAATGCCGGTTAAATAAAAGTTTGACAAGCGTTTGACAAAAATTGGAAAATTATAAAAAAAAGATGATTTTGCTTTAGTTTAAAAATTTGAAGAACTTGCCGTTAAATAAACGTTTGACACGCGTTTGAGCGCGGTGCCACATCTATCGGTAGGTAAAGTATCAGTAATAAACAATATTGCCGATATTTTACCTACCTCTACATAGCGCATTATGCTTGGCGCTTTTTATACTATTTTTTTAAAAGTTACAATTTTCAAATTTTCAAAATATATTTTTTTTTACTTTTTTATTTTTATTTTAAGACAATTATTTAATAAAAGTTGATTACTTGCTAGTACTGATTGCCCCCATTCACTTTAGAACAATCGCCATCCGCTCACCGTATTTTGTGAGATTTTTGCCACTTGTTTTGTGAGATGATATAGTTTTTTCGTCTCACATGACCCAGAACGGAACGGAAATAAGTAAGTAGCTCGATCTTGCGGATTCGATTTATTTACAACATAGCCCGATGATATATTTTCCCCCTTCTTATTTAGGTAATCACAACAAGGTATTGTTCAAGAGGTTATAGCTCGCTGTAAAGAGATCCTTGAGGAAGGTCCGTAGCCGTGAAACAGTTTGTGTTTAGCCATTGGGTGGTTCGAAAGGCTCTCTAACACGAGTTTCGTCTGTAGTCTATCTATTTAGGAGTGATCGCCAGAAAACAATATGGCGTTACTTTGGAAAAAAGTACAACATTACTATCAATATATCAATGATGATCTTTCAGGTATGTTGGTTTTTAAATTTTTTGAATTAAGGACTGTAATGGGTGTAGAACTTTAATTACGAACTGTGATTTTGCACGCCTACCTCGAAAGCATATTTTTATTATGCGGATGTTAATTTACTAGCCATCCATTACCGAGTTATCACCTCCATTTTAATATCATCTTCAATATTACTTTCAATATCATCTTCAATATCATCTTTAATATCATCTTCGTTTTTAATATGAAACTGTATTTAAACAGAACTGACCGCAAAACTGAAATAAGGTAAAACGCTAAAATGTATAACTTCTATTATAAAAATATATAGACCACATTTGGGCTAAAGAAAATAGTAATATAATTAATCCGTCTTAATCCCAAGCTATTGTAATTGTCAGCAAGATACTGTTATCGTCTATTAATTTTGCATCGGTCTCACCAATCCATATCTATACTATAAATTATCTATATATATAAAAATGAATGTTTGTCTGTATGTCCGCTATGGACTACTAAACCGCTCGACCGATTTTGATGAAATTTTGAGAGAAACTTTAGATTAGTTCGGAGATGGTTCCTGTGAAGTTTGGTGCCGATCGAACAAAAGGAAAATTCCTCAATAAAAACAAAATTCTTCTTTTTTAAAGCGGCCAATTTGAATTTCGAACGCGACCGCGAAGACAGGAGTGCATTCTTCTTTTTTTTATAGTCAAATGAATTTTAAAGCGGCGAATTTGAATTTCGAATGCGACCGATTTGGCGTAGCAACGCGCGCAGGGTACAGCTAGTCCTACTATCCTACTACTATATAAAAGCGAAAGTTTGTAAGAATGTATGTATGGATGTTTGTACTTTTTCACGCAAAAACTACTGAATGGATTTTGATGAAACTTTATAATAATATAGCTTACACATCAGAATTACACATAGGTTATAATTTATAAAGATATATAGTTTTCTATCATCATTATCACAATTTTCCATCACCACGCGGGTGAAACCGCGGGGCGCAGCTAGTATACTATAAATTATATACTATAATATTATAAAGAAGTAATGTTTGTAAGTTTGCATGTAGGGGGTAATCTCCGAAACTACTTGGCCAATTTTAAAAATTCTTTCACTAATAAAAAGCACCATTATCGTCGAGTGCTATAGGCTATATTTTATTGCGATAAATATTAGTTTTCAAGACGAAATCAATTTGTAAATCAAGTCAGAGAAAATGAGATGGTAAGTTGCTTTATCGGCGTGCGCTGACGAAACGGTTTGATATATATGAAAACAATATTATAAAATAATAGTTTAAAGAAAACACTAAAAATACGCTTTTATAAATGCACGTAAAAACCACATCATCAGACCTTGAAACCTAATCGTGGTCAAAGTTCATTCCAAGACTTTTCTAACAAGTCCAAACACAGCTATGATACGATGTTCTATCATGAAGTTCCAGTTCATATCTTACGACTCCATCATCAGATCAGTTCGACAGTACCACATTATTGTATTGTCATCAGAACTACATACAGCTGCCAATTATCATGACACTACGATCCTTGGAAGATGGTTAAATTAGTTACCTTAGATTCGATTACATAGTTAGTTACATACAGGTCGACCTAATAAAGCGTGTTCAAAACAACGGCCTCAAAGATATCTATAAAAAGGTCCGCGACAGTATATATCCAACTTTTATATTTAAGCTACAATAACTGCTTTTATATATCAAAAAAGTAAGAAAAATAAGTAGGCAGTGTTTTTTAAAGATATTAGTAATAAAATAAAAATCGTTATCAATATAAACTAATCCATTAGCACGGGTGATACATATAAATGAATTTAGCTATTTAATTTAAATGTGTGGGTGATATAGTTAAAGACATATCATGAAATTCGGCGGCGGCGGCGGTTGCTGGCCCAGCAAGGTCAGCGTTTAGAGTTAGAGGAAGGCGGCGCTGGTGGTGAAGAACAAGATGCGTATTTACGAGATAGGTAGAGTGCATCTGGGGGGGGGGGGGTATTGCACTACATATCTAAAGGTAGGTTTTAAAAAGGCAAATAAACGCCACCTTACTTAAATTAACTAATCGATTCGAAACTTCATGCGAAGCGAAGCCGCGGGCAACTAGTTGATAATAATGTTATACCATATTCAAAGACGGTAAAAAATATGGGTATTAGCATTGATCAAAATCTCTCTTGGCAGTCGCAGATCAATGAAGTTAGCAAACGCGTCTTTGCTGGATTTCATAGTCTTCGGCGGTTGCAAAGATTTTTATCAGTGGAGGTTAAGAAGTCCATAGTTCAAACACTGTTATTGCCTATACTAGACTATGCTGATGTTTGCTACTTTGACGTCACTGAAGCCATCCTCGAAAAATTTCATCGGTCGCAAAATGTGTGCATTAAGTATATTTACAATGCGAAAAAAAATCATCACGCCTCTGTGTATAGAAGCAGACCTTATTGGCTTCGAATACGTGAACATAGAAACCTGCACATTCTTTCCCTTCTTTATAACATCCACAACAATCCTACCACTACCTCTTACATGAACGAAAAATTCAATCACCTAGGAAGTCATGGTCTTTCAGTCCGTTCCAGCCAAAACAGTAAAAATGCGATTCCGACTCATAATTCTTCTTTTTTCACATATTCCTTCACCGTTCATGCAGTTAGACTATGGAACCAGCTCCCGTCAAATATAAGAAACGCACCAAAGGTTTCTACTTTTCAAGTGTCTCTAAACAGCATTTTATGTCCTTAAATTCCTAGTTATCCTACGTCTCATCCTATCCTCTCCTATCCTTCTCTTTCTGTGTGTATTCAAAAAATGGCATTTTTTTGTTATTTGAATAATTTTTCGTACCTATGTATACATAAGTTTCTTTTTTTTATTTTACTTTATTGCCTCCTAAATTCTTACATTTCCATGAAGTTTAGCTGTAAGAGATTGTACTTTAGGCATGTATGTTGTATGTTTTTTTTCTTAAATTTTGCAATAAAGAATTTCTATATTTCTATACATTTCAAACATATTTCATAATGTATAAATACAAATAACAGAACTCAGAATGTAATAAGGAACAAAGAGAGTACCCTCTCTCAAAATAGGGTAATCGTATTTTGAATAGCGACAAACCCTTAAGAAAAATCATATCACCTCATTAGAGATCATGATGTAGGATAAACTATATAGAAGAATCCTAAGAGTGAGATTTATAATACTCGTATTTAATTTGCTGACAGAGAGACTCCGATAAACTACAAAGGCTTAAAATATAATTTAGTCCTAAAATGTATTTATCGATTTATTTAGTATAATTGGTAAACAAACAATACTCTAATAAAATACATGATTATCATTAATATTTTTACATGAATACTAATTACAGTATAATAGCGTATGCGTAGTCCGCATGCTTAGTTAATAATTGCCAATTTGCCGACTATTTGATGATTCACAAAAAAAAAATCCGTAAAAAAAAAATCAAAAAAAATAAAATTAAAATAAGTGTAGGTACAGTAAATTCTGAAAAAGAATTAAATAGTTTTTTTTTTTTGACATATTGCCTGAAATAAAATAATAAAAAACATACGCTAAATTATCAATTTGTGCCATAATATGCTATCTATAATGGCCTTAACTGCTAAAGGTCCCAGGTTAAAAAATAAATATTATCGGTTATAGAGTTGTATAACCGCCATGTAAGTGAGATAGGATTGGAACCTTGGAGGACCATTGTAGTAGGTAGTAGTAAACGGAATGGGGGCTTGTTTCCAGCCCTTGATGACATCTGGATTTATAAGATCTTTTTAACTACCCAATTTATGACTGGGCCAGTGGTCTGCTAGGAGCAACGTCCATGCAGAACACTGACCTTCAATTTGGGCAGATAGCTGGGTTTGAGAAAGGCTCGTCCCAGTAAAGTGTGGCTTTTTGCGGCTCTTTGATCATGGCGGGCCATCCGATGACTTGCACACCGACCTACCGAAATTGCCTTGCAAAAGTAAAACTTGTCTGTGAAGTGGAAAGGTGTAATGTTAGGTACTGCCTCAGTGGTCTGGATGGTACGTTGAAATTTGACACTTCTAATAAAACTGGTGAGTCTATCCCGCCGTTAGGTAGTTAGTGCAGAAACATTAGGCTTCCGTACTCTCTCCTCTTTCTAAGAGTAAAAATCTTAAAATAGTTTAAACGCTCTTCATAAGAGTAGAGCGTGCATGATAGACCACTTTTATAGGTTAAACGCGTATACTTCCTCTTCACAGACTCTGTCGCTTCCGAATGGGCCTCATAGTATGGATTCCAAATTATGGAACCAAACTCCAGTTTGCTGCTATACGATTTCGTCATTGGAAAGTGTCGACTGCAACGGTAACAGTATGTGATCCTTCTTCCAGTCTTGAATGAGCTTAGAAGACTTGGATACGTTGACAATATACTATCTAACTTCGACAATCTACTATCTAGAACACTAAACCGCGTGGCGCCGTGTAAAAACCCGGCGGGCATCCACGCGCCCACCCTACTAGTTATGCCCGGATTTCTCCGGCCTCCCGACTGGTTACAGGTTTGAGGTGGCTTACGCAGTCCTCTACCTTATGATAGCGGTGACTCGGTATCTACCGAATCTATTAGGTACGGATCACAGCGTCCATCCACCGACTGTCCACTCGGGATCTGGTGGCCGATTGGTCGTTACAAGAGCGGCTGTCATAAGTTTAACAACCACTCCCGCTCCCGCGCTTCCAGACCTATTTGTCGGAATGCACAGTCGATTGGCTGATGCCGCACGGTGCGCAAACCGCCCAGCAGCGCCCGAAGAACGATTCCCAGGGGAAACCGGCCTGCAAGCTCAGTGTCCTACCCGGGCTCTCACTTCTACTAGGAGGCTACCGGATGAGTGCTGATTCGTGAGGCCGACCCTAACACATGGGCCATAATGGCAAAACTGTACTGGGCCCTTTAGCTCACAAGATTTCGTACGAAATTATATCGGTATTGTTATTAATAACTATATTAAAATGGTAGCTGTCTTATTCAGACCTTAGGAAAATATAGTGCAGGCCTTTCAAAACTTTCTAGTGACAGTGTCGATTAAAATTGGCTAATCGACGGTGACTTAAGTATATACGGTTAGTACATATTTAAGTACATAAGTACATTTTTTAGTATTCATTTTTCAACATTACTTCATATTTTCATTGCATTTTAGCTTCTAGGCTCAGCTCCAAATGAGAGCCTCCTCAAAGAGGTGAATTGCATGAAAAAACAGTAGCAAGCCGGAGCAGTTTAATCTTCAGTTTAGTGAGCGATACTCAGTACAGAACGGTGTGTTTTTAAAATGTAGTAGGGTTCTTTTTTTTTTTAAAAGGACTTCTGGATTTTAAGCTTAGAACCAACTTCAAAGTTTAATGACGTCTTTTACGATTAATCATTGTTCACTGAACCGAAAATCCCACTTTTTTACACGACTGCCCATGTCTTCAGGGTTCATCTATGTATGTTTTCCGTTTTTTATTCCACCATAACTTCTAAACGCCCGAAACGATTTGGAACTATGTGATGTATTTAGAATCGTTAGCAATCCCAAGTGTCATAACGATTCTAACAATACTACAACAGCAACTGTATAAATATCAAGTAAATAGTTGTTTAAATGTTCAAATCTCCAAATGTCGATAAATTGACATAAATATATGATGTTTCGTGTCAAATAAAAGGTCTGATTGAGAACATTCCGAAAATATATATGCATAAACCACTAATCTATATATATATAAAACAAAGTCGGGTTTGTTCGAACACTTATAACTCGAGAACGGCTGGAGCGATTTTTATTGTTTTTGATTTGTTGTATTTGTCTCCGTCCCGAATAGCAGAATAACTATTAAAAACTAAAACTGGAAAATTGACGAAAAAAAAAGAAAAAAAACCCATACAAAACGTAAATCCGTTCTTTTTGTGTTATTATCTTAATAAAGTAGTGAACTTAATATTTATTTTGTATTCATTGTATTACTTTCATAAAATCATAAATTAAGTTCAGCTAATCTGAACGATATTCATTGACTGTTAGGCGGTACGAAGTTCGCCGGGTCAGCTAGTAAATGGCACTAATCTATATATATATATATATATATATATATATATATATATATATATATATATATATATATATATATATATATATATATATATATATATATATATATATATATATATATATATATATATATATATATATATATATATATATATATATATATATATATATATATATATATATATATATATATATATATATATATATATGGGTCATCTAAACTCCATACACCCAAAAATCAGTTTCACCTATGAATTAGAGAAGGACGGCTCCTTACCTGTTTTGGATGTCAAAGTGACGAGGAGAAGTGACAATACTCTCGGACATACGGTATATCGGAAGCCCACACATACGGACAGATATTTGCATGCAAGCTCACACCATCATCCCTATCATCTACGTTCAGTGCAAACGTCGCTCGTGAATCGAGCACGCGATCTATGCGACACTGAGCATTTTCCGAAGGAGATGGAACATGTCAATGATGTCCTTAGGAAAAATGGATACGGAAAATATCACGAGACACGCACACGATCTAATACGGACGAAACTCAAAAACCGAGCAGATCAAGAGCATTCTTACCATACGTCAAGGGCGTGACTGATCGAATAAGTAAGATGCTAAACAGATTCGATATAAAAACGATCTTCAAACCGACCCAAAATATAGCTCGATTTTTGAGGCCTGTAAAGGATGTAATACCACTGCAAACCCCGGGTGTGTATAAAGTCGAATGCAGCTGCGGTCTAGCCTACGTTGGACAAACGAAACGGCCCATAGCCACGCGACTGACAGAACACATCAAAGCTGTTAAAAACGTTCAGCGAGAAAAATCGGCGATCTGCGAACATATATTGGATAGCGGAAGTAACCACTGGATACAGTTTCAAAATCCCATTGTTCTATCCAAGGAACAATTCTACTTTCCTCGCATGATCCGGGAAGCCATTGAAATAAGAAGAACTCCGAACTTCAATAGAGATGACGGCTACAAACTCTCTTCTACGTGGAACCCTCTTCTTAAGATGTTCCCGCCGCCGAACGCCGAACGCAAAGACGTAAAACAGGATACAGTGAGTGTTGTGTGCAAGACGGATTTTAGAAATTCCCGCGCTCCGAGCCCGGCCCCCCACCACCGTTATAACCTACGCAGTGGCGGCAGCGGTTTGCGGCCTACCCGCAAAACAACGGACTGACAGCTCTTTAGTCTACCCTAGACAACGGTGGCTGCAACGTCACCGAAACGTCGGGTCCTACAAATTTCACGCGGTAAATTCGTTTTCTATCCTATTTATAACATCTAAAATAGTTTATTCATACAAACTTTGTAACACTGATTCACCTTTTAGGGGTTGAATTTTGAAAAAATGTGAAACACGTATTTCCCTTTTTATTTATTAGAGTTATCTTACAAAGTTTCGAATTATAAAGTCCATCTAGTGTAGTTTATCCATACAAACTTTAAAACCCTGTGTCACCCCTTTAAGGGTAGAATTTTGAAAAACATGAAACACCTATTTCCTTATTTGTTTATTAGAGTAGTCTTTCAAAGTTTCGAATTAAAAAGTACATCTATATAGGTTTTTCATACAAACTGTGAAACCCCTTTTCACCCCTTTAGGGGTTGAATATCGAAAAACCAAAAAAGACGTACTTTCCTATTTTTTCATTAGAGTAATCTAACAGAGTTTCGAAATAAAAAGCACATCTAAATTAGTTTATTCATACAAACTGTGTAATACTGTTTCACCCTTTTAGGGGTTGAATTTTGAAAAATGTGAAACACGTATTTCCTTATTTATTTATTAGAGTAATCTTACAAAGTTTCGAATAAAAAAGTCCGTCTGATGTAGTTCATCCATACAAACGTTAAAACCCTGTTTCACCCCTTTAAGGGTAGAATTTTGAAAAAACATGAAATAATTATTTCCTTATTTGTTTATTAGAGTAGTCTTTCAAAGTTTCGAATTAAAAAGTACATCTATATAGGTTTTCCATACAAACTGTGAAACTCCTTTTCACCCCTTTAGTGGTTGAATTTCGAAAAATCCGCCCTTAGTGAGCGTTTGCGTCATAAAAGGAACCTATGTTAAAAATTTCAGCTTGCTAGGTCTAAGAGTTTGGGCTGGGCGTTGATGAGTCAGTCAATGAATGAATGAATCGGAACTCCTCTCTTTATATATGAGACTAGCAGTTGCCCGCGGCTTCGCACGCTTTAAATTTGGGTTAAGATAGATCCTTTATTCCCAATCAAGTGGTAAGTTTTTGCGTGTAATATATAAAGGTATCCAACGTCCTTCTCTGTACTCTTGTCAATATGTACTTCATGATGATCAACTAAGTAATTAAGGCGTGAAGATGTGACGATCGCGGTGCTTGCGCTACGCATGTTATCGAGACAAATGATGAATTTATAAGGAGGTTCTAGCGCCTTCTCACGTCCGGTAACCGTCGCGCGCGACTCAGATTCTATTTTAATTTTTAGGGTTATTTAACCCTTCTCACCCCCTAAGTGGTTGATTTTTGAAAAATATGAAACATGCATTTGCCTATTTGTTTAATATCATTTAATCCCCTTTCGCCCCATCAGGGGTTGAATTAAAAAAATACGAAATACGTATTTGCCTAAATGTTTATTAGAGTATACAAATTCCATCTATTATTGTCTCTCCATACAAATTTTAAACCCCTTTTCACGCCTTTAGGGGTTGAATTGTGAAAAAACACGAAAGACGTATTTGATTATTTGTTTATTAGAGTTATCCTACAAAGTTTCAAAATAAAAAGTCCATCTAATATGGTTTCTCCATACACTTAAAAACCCCTTTTTACGCCTTTAGGGGTGAAATTTAAAAAAATACGAAACACATATTTGCTTAGATGTTTATTAAATTAATCCTACAAAGTTCATCTAATATCGTTTTTCCATAAAAACCTTGAAACCACTTTCTACCCCTTTAGGAATTGAATTTAAAAAAAAACACGAAAGACCTATTTGCTTATTTGTTTATTAGAGTAATCTTGTAAGTTTCAAAATCGTACAAAGTTTCGAATTAAAAAGTCCCTCTAATGTCGTTTATCCAAACAAATTTTGAAACACCGTTTCACCCCTTTAGGGGTTGCATTTTCAAAAAACATAAAACACCTATTTGCCTATTAGTTTATTAAAAAAACTTACAAAGTTTCGAATTAAAAAGTTAATCTAATATCGTTTATCAAAAAAAAAAATATATATACACCGTTTCACCCCTTTAGGTCTTGAATATTGATAAAACATGAAAGACTTGTTTGCCTATTTGTTTATTAGAGTAATCTTACAAAGTTTCGAAAAAAAAAATTATATATATCGTTTCTCCATACAAATTGTATAACCCCCTTTTCACTCCTTTAGGGGTTGAATTTTGAAAAACCACGAAGGACATATTTTCTTATTTTTTTATTAGAGTAATTCTTCAAAGTTTCGAAATAAAAAGCACATCTAATATTGTTCATAGTTTGGAACCCTGTTTCACCCCTTTAGGGGTAGAATAAAAAAAAAAAACATGAAAAACCTATCTTCTTATTTGTTTAATAGAGTAATCTTACAAAGTTTCGAATTAAAAAGACCATCTATATCGTTTCTCTATACAAATTTTATAACCCCTTTCCACCCCTTTAGGGGTTGAATTTTAGAACTACCATGAAAGAAGCATTTTGTTATTTTTTGTTTGAGTACTCCTACAGGAATTCGAAATAAAATGCACATATAATATTGATCATTCATACAAATTTTGAAACCCCGTTTCACCCCTTTAGGGGTTGAACTTTGAAAAAACATGAGACACCTATTTTCTTATTTGTTTATTAGAGTAATAATACAAAGTTTCGAATTAAAAAGTACATCTATATCGTTTCTCCATAAAAAAATCAAAACCCCTATTCACCCCTTAACCCGTATGTGCTCACTGCCCCAATTTTAAAACGTTTCATATTTTACCATTTTTGATATTCAAAAATCATTTATTTATTTTGAAAAACAATTATATTGCTTATTTACAATACGGGCAACACACGTTACAAAAAAACAAGAGGACTTGGCAACATTTCATAGGTCATTTCAATAGATAAAAAGTGTAATTATTGAAAGTTATGATGTCGCGCAATAAATCGTAAATTTTTATCAAATAATTTATTAGTAGATCTATGTAAGGTGGTTTATTTTATTGTTTTATTTATTATCAATGTGTTTTTCATAATTAAAATCAATAGATCTTTGAAGCATAGATTTATCGAGCTATTATTTGCAACGCCCCATTATTGGGGCGGTGAGCACGAGCTCCCATGTCAATTTCAAACTCTAAGGGCGAAATTTTGAAAAACCACGAAAGACCCATTTGTTTATTTGATTATGAGAGTAATATTACAAAGTTTTGATTTAAAAAGTCTATCTGTATCGTTTCTCCATACAAATTGTATAACCCCTTTTCACCCGTTTAGGGGTTGAATTTTGAAAAACCACGAAAGGCGTATTTTCTTACTTTTTTATTAGAGTAATCCTTCGAATTTTCGAAATAAAAAGCACATCTAATGTTGTTTATTCATACAAAGTGTGGAACCCTGTTTCACCCCTTCAGGGGTAGAATTAAAAAAAAAAACCACCTATTTTCTTATTTGAGTAACCTTACAAAGTTTCGAATTAAAAAGACCATCAAAAAAAATCGAAACCCCTTTTCATCCCTTTAGGGGCTGAATTTTGAAAAAATATGATACACGTGTTTCCTTATTTATTTATTAGAGTAATCTTACAAAGTTTCGAAATAAAAAGCACATCTAATATTGTTGATTCATACAAATTTTGAAACCCCGTTTCACCCCTTTAGGGGTTGAATTTTGAAAAAACATGAAACACCTATTTTCTTATTTATTTATTAGAGTAATCTTACAAAGTTTCGAATTAAAAAGTACATCTACATCGTTTCTTCATAAAAAAAGTCTAAACCCTTTTTCACCCCTTTAGGGCTTGAATTTTAAAAAAAATGAAACACTTGTTACCTTATTTATTTATTAGAGTAATCTTACAAACTTTCGAAATAAAAAGTCCATCTAAAATAGTTTATCTATACAAACTTTAAACCCCCGTATTACCCCTTTAGGGGCGGAATTTTGAAAAACCATAAAACACCTATTTGATTATTTGTTTATAAGAGTAATCTTAAAAAGTCTCGAATTAAAAAGTACATCTAATATTGTTCATTCATACAAATTTTGAAACCCCGTTTCACCCCTTTAGGGGTTGAATTTTGAAAAAACATGAAACACCTGTTTTCTTATTTGCTTATTAGAGTAATCTTACAAAGGTTCGAATTAAAAAGTACATCTATATCGTTTCTACATAAAAAAAATCGAAACCCTTTTTCACCCCTTTAGGGGTTGAATTTTTAAAAAATTAGAAAAACGTGTTTCCTTATTTATTTATTAAAGTAATCTTACAAACTTTCGAAATAAAAAGTCCAACTAAAATCGTTTATCCATACAAACTTTAAAACCCCGTTTCACCCCTGTTAAGTAGAATTTTGAAAAAACATGAAACACCTATTTCCTTATTTGTTTATTAGAGCAGTAAAGTACATCTATATAGGTTTTCCATACAAACTGTGAAACCCCTTTTCACCCCTTTAGGTGTTGAATTTTCAAAAAATATGAAACACGTGTTTCCTTATTTATTTATTAGAGTAATCTTACAAACTTTCGAAATAAAAAGTCCATCTAAAATCGTTTATCCATACAAACTATAAACCCCCGTATTACCCCTTTAGGGGCGGAATTTTGAAAAACCATAAAACACCTATTTGATTATTTGTTTATAAGCGTAATCTTAAAAAGTTTCGAATTAAAAAGTACATCTATATCGATTTTCCATACAAACTTTGGAACCCCTTTTCACCCCTTTAGGGGTTGAATTTTGAAAAAATATGATACACGTGTTACCTTATTTATTTATTAGAGTAATCTTACAAAGTTTCGAAATAAAAAGCACATCTAATATTGTCCATTCATACAAATTTTGAAACCCCGTTTCACCCCTTTAGGGGTTGAATTTTGAAAAAACATGAAACACTTGTTTTCTTATTTGTTTATTAGAGTAATCTTACAAAGTTTGAATTAAAAAGTACATCTATATCGTTTCTTCATAAAAAAAATCGAAACCCTTTTTCACCCCTTTAGGGGTTGAATTTTTAAAAAATATGAAAAACGTGTTTCCTTATTTATTTATTAAAGTAATCTTACAAACTTTCGAAATAAAAAGTCCAACTAAAATCGTTTATCCATACAAACTTTAAAACCCTATTTCACCCCTTTAAGGGTAGAATTTTGAAAAAACATGAAACACTCATTTCCTTATTTGTTTATTAGAGTAGTCTTTCGAAGTTTCGAATTAAAAAGTACATCTATATAGGTTTTCCATACAAACTGTGAAACCCCTTTTCACCCCTTTAGGGGTTGAATTTTCAAAAAATATGAAATACGTATTTCCTTTTCTATTTATTAGAGTAATCTTACAAACTTTCGAAATAAAAAGTCCATCTAAAATCGTTTATCCATACAAACTTTAAACCCCCGTATTCCCCCTTTAGGGGCGGAATTTTGAAAAACCATAAAACACCTATTTGATTATTTGTTTATAAGAGTAATCTAAAAAAGTTTTGAATTAAAAAGTACATCCATATCGATTTTCCATACAAACTTTAGAACCCCTTTTCACCCCTTTAGGGGTTGAATTTTGAAAAAATATGATACACGTGTTACCTTATTTATTTATTAGAGTAATCTTACAAAGTTTCGAAATAAAAAGCACATCTAATATTGTTCATTCATACAAATTTTGAAACCCCGTTTCACCCCTTTCGGGGTTGAATTTTGAAAAAACATGAAACACCTGTTTTCTTATTTGTTTATTGGAGTAATCTTACAAAGTTTCAAAATAAAAAGTACATCTATATCGTCTCTCTATAAAAAAATCGAAACCCCTTTTCACCCCTTTAGGGATTGAATTTTGAAAAAATATGAAACACGTGTTTCCTTATTTATTTATTAGAGTAATCTTACAAACTTTCGAAATAAAAAGTCCATCTAAAATCGTTTGTCCATACAAATTTTAAACCCCCGTTTTTCCCCTTTAAGGGTAGAATTTTGAAAAAACATGAAACACCTATTTCCTTATTTGTTTATTAGAGTAGTCTTTCAAAGTTTCGAATTAAAAAGTACATCTATATAGGTTTTCCATACAAACTGTGAAACCCCTTTTCACCCCTTTAGGGGTTGAATTTCGAAAAATCCGCCCTTAGTGAGCGTTTGCGTCCTAAAAAGAACCTATGTTAAAAATTTCAGCTTTCTAGGTCTAAGAGTTTGGGCTGGGCGTTGATGAGTCAGTCAATGAATGAATGAATCGGAACTTCTCTCTTTATATATGAGACTAGCTGTTGCCCGCGGCTTCGCACGCGTTAAATTTGGGTTAAGATAGATCCCTTTTTCCCAGTCAAGTGGTAAGTTTTTGCGTGTAATATATAAAGGTATCTAACGTCCTTCTCTGTAGGTACTCCTGTCAATATGTACTTCATGATGATCAACTAAGTAATTAAGGCGTGAAGATGTGACGATCGCGGTGCTTGCGCTACGCATGTTATCGAGACAAATGATGAATTTATAATGAGGTTCTAGCGCCTTCTCACGTCCGGGAACCGTCGCGCGCGACTTCTTTTTTGATTTTTAGGGTTATTTACCTCTTCTCACCCCCTAAGTGGTAGATTTAAAAAAAATATGAAACATGCATTTGCTTATTTGTTTATTATCATTTAAACCCCTTTTCACCACATTAGGGGTTGAATTAAAAAAATACTAAATACGTATTTGCCTAAATGTTTATTAGAGTATACAATTTCCATCTAATATCGTTTCTCCATACAAATTTTAAACCCCTTTTCACGCCTTTAGGGGATGAATTGTGAAAAAACGCGAAAGACGTATTTAATTATTTGTTTATAATAGTTATCCTACAAAGTTTCAAAATAAAAAGTCCATCTAATATCGTTTCTCCATACAAACTTAAACACCCCTTTTTACGCCATTAGGGGTGAAATTTCAAAAAAATACGAAACACATATTTGCTTAGATGGTTTTTAAAGTAATCCTACAAAGTTCATCTAATATCGTTTTTTCATACAAATTTTGAAACCCCGTTTCACCCCTTTAGGGGTTGAATTTTGAAAAAACACAAAAGACATATTTGCTTATTTGTTTATTCGAGTAATCTTACAAAGTTTCGAATTAAAAAGTATATCTATATCGTTTTCCATACAAATTTTGAAACCCCTTTCACCCCTTTAGTTGTGGAATTTTGAAAAAATATGAAACACGTGTTTCCTTATTTATTTATTAGAGTGACCTTACAAAGTTTCGAAATAAAAAGTCCATCTAAAATCGTTTATCCATACAAACTTTAAAACCCCGTTTTACCCCTCTAAGTGCGAAATTTTGAAAAACCATGAAAGACCCATTTGTTTATTTGATTATGAGAGTAATATTACAAAGTTTTGATTTAAAAAGTCTATCTGTATCGTTTCTCCATACAAATTGTATAACCCCCTTTTCACCCGTTTAGGGGTTGAATTTTGAAAAACCACGAAAGACGTATTTACTTACTTTTTTATTAGAGTAATCCTTCGAATTTTCGAAATAAAAAGCACATCTAATGTTGTTTATTCCTACAAAGTGTGGAACCCTGTTTCACCCCTTTAGGGGTAGAATAAAAAAAAAATTAAACACTTATTTTCTTATTTGTTTAATAGAGTAACCTAACAAAGTTTCGAATTAAAAAGACCATCAATAACGTTTCTTCATATTAATTTTATAACCCCTTTCCACCCCTTTAGGGGTTGAATTTAGGAAAAACCACGAAAATCGCATTTTGGTTTTTTTTTATTAGAGTACTCCTACAGCACATTCCTCCTCCTACATTCGAAATTAAAAGCACGTCTAATATTGTTCATTCATACAAATTTTGAAACCCCGTTTCACCCCCTTAGGGGTTGAACTTTGAAAAAACATGAAACAACTATTGTCTTATTTGTTTATTAGAGTAATCTTACAAAGTTTCGAATTAAAAAGTACATCTATATCGTTTCTCCATAAAAAAATCGAAACCCCTTTTCATCCCTTTAGGGGCTGAATTTTGAAAAAATATGATACACGTGTTTCCTTATTTATTTATTAGAGTAATTTTACAAAGTTTCGAAATAAAAAGCACATCTAATATTGTTCATTCATACAAATTTTGAAACCCCGTTTCACCCCTTTAGGGGTTAAATTTTGAAAAAACGTGAAACACCTATTTTCTTATTTATTTATTAGAGTAATCTTACAAAGTTTCGAATTAAAAAGTACATCTACATCGTTTCTTCATAAAAAAAATCGAAACCCTTTTTCACCCCTTTAGGGCTTGAATTTAAAAAAAATATGAAACACTTGTTTCCTTATTTATTTATTAGAGTAATCTTACAAACTTTCGAAATAAAAAGTCCATCTAAAATAGTTTATCTATACAAACTTTAAACCCCCGTATTACCCCTTTAGGGTCGGAATTTTGAAAAACCATAAAACACCTATTTGATTATTTGTTTATAAGAGTAATCTTAAAACGTTTCGAATTAAAAAGTACATCTATATCGATTTTCTATACAAACTTTGGAACCCCTTTTCACCACTTTAGGGGTTGAATTAAAAAAAAATATAATACATGTGTTTCCTTATTTATTTATTAGAGTAATCTTACAAAGTTTCGAAATAAAAAGCACATCTAATATTGTTCATTCATACAAATTTTGAAACCCCGTTTCACCCCTTTAGGGGTTGGATTTTGAAAAAACATGAAACACCTGTTTTCTTATTTGTTTATTAGAGTAATCTTACAAAGTTTCGAATTAAAAAGTACATCTATATCGTTTCTTCATAAAAATGGAAACCCTTTTTCACCCCTTTAGGGGTTGAATTTTCAAAAATTATGAAACACGTGTTTCCTTATTTATTTATTAGAGTAATCTTACAAACTTTAGAAATAAAAAGTCCATCTAAAATCGTTTATCCATACAAACTTTAAACCCCCGTATTACCCATTTAGGGGCGGAATTTTGAAAAACCATAAAACACCTATTTGATTATTTGTTTTTAAGAGTAATCTTAAAAAGTTTCGAATTAAAAAGTACATCTATATCGATTTTCCATTCAAACTTTGGAACCCCTTTTCACCCCTTTAGGGGTCGAATTTTGAAAAAACATGAAACACCTGTTTTCTTATTTGCTTATTAGAGTAATCTTACAAACTTTCGAATTAAAAAGTACATCTATATCGTTTCTTCATAAAAAAATGGAAACCCTTTTTCACCCCTTTAGGGGTTGAATTTTCAAAAAATATGAAACACGTGTTTCCTTGTTTATTTATTAGAGTAATCTTACAAACTTTCGAAATAAAAAGTCCATCTAAAATCGTTTATCCATACAAACTTTAAACCCCCGTATTACCCCTTTAGGGGCGGAATTTTGAAAAACCATAAAACGCCTATTTGATTATTTGTTCATAAGAGTAATCTGAAAAAGTTTCGAATTAAAAAGTACATCTATATCGATTTTCCATATAAACTTTGGAACCCCTCTTCACCCCTTTAGGGGTTGAATTTTGAAAAAATATGATACACGTGTTACCTTATTTATTTATTAGAGTAATCTTACAAAGTTTCGAAATAAAAAGCACATCTAATATTGTTCATTCATACAAATTTTGAAACCCCGTTTCACCCCTTTAGGGGTTGAATTTTGAAAAAACATGAAACACCTGTTTTCTTATTTGTTTATTAGAGTAATCTTACAAAGTTTCGAATTAAAAAGTACATCTATATCGTCTCTCTATAAACATTTCGAAACCCCTTTTCACCCCTTTAGGGGTTGAATTTTGAAAAAATATGAAACACGTGTTTCCCTATTTATTTATTAGAGTAATCTTACAAACTTTCGAAATAAAAAGTCGATCTAAAATCGTTTGTCCATACAAATTTTAAACCCCCGTTTTTCCCCTTTAAGGGTAGAAGTTTGAAAAAACATGAAACACCTATTTCCTTATTTGTTTATTAGAGTAGTCTTTCAAAGTATCGAATTAAAAAGTACATCTATATAGGTTTTTCATACAAACTGTGAAACCCCTTTTCACCCCTTTAGGGGTTGAATTTCGAAAAATCCGCCCTTAGTGAGCGTTTGCGTCCTAAAAGGAACCTATGTTAAAAATTTCAGCTTCCTAGGTCTAAGGGTTAGGGCTGGGCGTTGATGAGTCAGTCAGTGAATGAATGAGTGAATGAATGAATGAGTGAATCGGAACTTCTCTTTTTATATATGAGATGACATGACTATTTTCGTATATCTAAATGATACCTTCAATAGACAAAATTTATTTTATTTCGTACTATCGTTATTTCGTATATATATATATTTTAATATTTTTACATTTTCTATATTCTATAGAATATATTTAGGTGACACTTATTTCTCAGTATAAGACACATACAAGTATACTATACATACAAAGACTTATCGTACTATAATAATTTAACAATGCAATAAAAAATACTTTTAAGAGACACTTTCTGAAAAAATTGTATTCAAATTTTATAGAAATTCGGTAGTGTAAGTGATATAAGTGCGTAATAAATTACTCCATAAGCCCTTATTAAAAAATAACAGAATAATAGCTGCCTAATCATCAAAAACAATACAATTTCCGGTCATCGCCTCATTAAACTCAAATAGAGGAAAAATATAAATATGTATTATAATTACAACTAAGTTGGAAAAACATAACTTGAATCCCGAATAAAAAAGTTGAATTATGATGACATGCTGGTAATATATGATGCGATTTCACGATAACAAATAATGCAAAAAATATATAAATATTATTAATGGTTAATAAAAAATATATAAATATTATTAATGGTTTGTCTGTTTTCTACACTCTGTGTGATTTAGTAATGATAACGCGTAGCATGTTTATTGTTTATTATTTGTTGCGGTTGATCGATAAATCAAGGGGGAATCGTAACAACAGACCAATCAGTCAACCAAATACTAAACATGTATACGTGTGTTCCTTCGAAAAGAGAAATAGATTCGGTCCGTATTGATCTCGTCGCTTAATGTTGTTATTTTAAAGAATTGATAACAGTACGGGGCTATATCTACCTATTATAAAGGCTGGCTGACGAAAAATGCACCAAACTTCACACCGATCTAGCTGTCAAACCAACAATGACAGAGCGCTCAAAATTATACCAATGACAAAATTATCTTTCTTTTGTTTACAAACGTACGGAAGCATTTTGGTTTTAGTTTTATATAAAAAAAGTTATACACGATGGAATTCAAACGTGATAGGATGATTGCTTTATATTTGGCTGGAAAATCACAAGTGTCTATTGTTCTAGCCCTCCAACACCTAAATGTGAATAAATCATTTGTAATACTGGCAGCGTTGTTCGACGCCCTGGAAGTGGACCAAAAAGAAACAGTAACAACACCAGAAGCAATTCGTAAAGTGAAGAAGCGAATTGAGCGAAATCCGCGCAGTAGCGGCAGACAAATGGCCCGTGACCTAAACACATCGCGAGATCGGATGCAGCATATATTAAAAATGAGCTTCATCTAAAACCATTTAAGTTTCAAAAAGCGTATAAAATTACACCAGCTCAAAAAAAGTTAGACTCGACAGAGCCAAAGAGTTGCTTCGTTTGGCCGAAAGTGGCGAGTTGCAAAATTTGTTTTTTTACGAGTAGTCACTATTCTTAATTGAACAGTATGTAAACGAACAGAATGATCGCGTTTACGTGCGAAAGAAGTCAGCTGAAAATATACACCTTCGAATGAACACCAGAAAGCAAGCGCTGCCAATGGTGTGGGCATTGATTTTATAGTGTAATAAAATCAATGGTGTGGGCAATGATGATGTGAGCCGCCTTGACGGCTGATGGCCGCCCTCTGCCCGTACCTACTCATCGACCGTGGGATCAAAAAAAATGCTCACAATTATCGGGAAACTATCTTAGAGGCAGTATTGAAGCCCTGGCCAGATAAATATTTCGGCCGTAGACGTTTGACATTCCAACATGACTCAGCGCTATCGCACAAAGCACGCGTCAACCAAGAATGGCTGAAAAACAACGTTCCGTGCTTCATTTCATCAAAACAATGGCTACCGTATTCACCAGATGCAAACCCGTTGCATTTCTTGGTCTGAGGTATTTTGTATGATAAGGTTAACGCAAAAACATACCAAAGTATTGACCAGAGATGGTCAATACTTGAGAAAGCAAGCAATACGCTTGCTTGAAAAAGCAAGCGCTTCGGCGAGTATGGGCCAAAATACCTCAAACCCACTTGCGGGCAGCGTGCGATGGCTTCATTAGCCGTTTAATTTGAAGTTGGTTTCGACTATTTTTATAATTTTTAATAAAATTCAACGAAAAATAAAGAAATAATAGCGTCTTATTTGGTTGCATTTTTCGTCAGCCATCCTGTATACTATTATATCTATCTATTATTGATAGAGATACTATTACATGTATCTACTATCTCGTACAACGTTGTGCGAGAGGTTATAGATGAAACGTTGGCAATGTTGGTCAGATTTAGCCAGATTTCTCCGTTTCCCTGACTGATTACGGGTTGCTTGCGCGGCCTCTACCTAACGTTAGCGCTAATTCAGTTGGAATTTAATGAGGGCCGTGGCGTCCTTCGCCCGTATACCATTCGGGATCGAGTGGAGACCCCTCTGATTATACTCCGGAGTGTACAATCGATTGGCTAACGCCATACAAATCACAAACCGCCCAGCAGCGCCCCCAAGGAAATCCCCCAGAGAAACCAAATCACCTAGCGGGGCAAACGGAGTCCATTCCAGATTTGACCCTCTTCGAGGAGGCTACCGGATAGGAGTTGAAGCGCGAGTTGAGCCGACCCATGAATACGAGCGGATTTTAGTGGCCCAACTGCATAGGAACCAATAGCTGCCTAAAGTAAAGCCAGAGCCACAGTAAGACGGCATTCAATGGGGCTTATTCCCGAAGCAGACGCGTAAGACTGCGTCTGTTTTTACATCATATCTTACCTACGATTTCTGATTTTTTACGCAGACGTGATGTCAAAATGACGTCAATTCGAGGGTGTGCTGCGTTGCCGCGGATGTCCCGCTGCCTCGGGAATGCGCCCCATCAACAGGGAAAACTCTGTTATATCTGTTATATCGTGGCTTACAGTATTCTTTCTCCGACCTGTACTACTGGGTCGGGAGCTAATGGGCCCATTTGCAGTTAGCCTACTAAGATCCATGCGTTTAGGGTCGGTTTAACTCACGGGTCAGCACCCATCCGGAAGCCTCCACGCATAAGTGCGAGCCCGGTAGGACTCTGACCTGAGGGCCAGTTTCTCCTAGGAATCAAACTTCCTGCGCACCGTGCCGCCTCAGCCAATCGACTGTGCATTCCGATTGATAGCCAGGGGAGTCTGGAAACGGCATTGTTTCCTATAGAACGGAGGGTAATTGTTAACCTTACGGCAACCGCTCTTGAAACGACCAATCGGCTTACCCGACACCGGGTGAAGGGCCAGGAAAAGGATGCCGCGCATGATCCGCAGTAGATTCGGTAGACACCGAATCACCGCTACAGAAGAGAGACGACCGCGCAAGCGACCTCGAACCCGTAACCAGTCGGGAGGCCGGAGAAATCTGGCCGAAACTGGAAGCCAGGGGGCGAGGTGGCCCCACTGGGTTACCTTCCATGTGCCTCGCCGTAAGGCGTTGGTCTCTGGCGGGTCTCTGGCTGTGTTTTTTTGTTATGACAATTTATTATTAATTCTTTTGATTATTGACTATTTTAAATATATTTTACCTTTATAAAGTTATTTCGTAACAAATTTTATTCTGAGTTAATATTTAAGTACTGTTGTTTATTTTCTCGTAAAATTTTAATTGTATTAGTGAAATAATTTATATACCTACCTAATTTAACTTCTTGATACCTAACTTAACTGATAGTGTACTATTATTATAATACGTGTTTTTATTATTATTATTATAAATTTTATTGTTAACTCATTATTATCTTTATGCAGTCATGTTGCATTATCTCTATGAATCATATTATCCTGTGTAATTGTAAAACTCCATGTTATTACACCACAATCTCAGTAAAATAAATTGAATTGAATTGAATATAAGGCCTATTGAGGAAAAGGAGGGGGAAACGTAGATCAAAAAAAAGTAATTAATCATTTATTTTTCGAAATATTATTATGCATTTCCATAGGAGCACAGACGGTCATTCTTCGCTAAACTACTCAAATGATATTCGAAATAAAAAAACCAATCCCACTAACGACTGAATACAAGATTTGGACAGAGGCATTACGCGTTTTTGGCACCGCGTCTGTATGATTCTTTCTGCTCTTCCTTAGCGGAGGCTTAAGTGCAGAGTACAATCAGCAGATTGACATGAAGAAATATATTATTAAGTGGCTTTCAATGCGAAGAAAAGGTGACTCACATACTGACGTAGACCAATTTGTTACTTGATACTTGACAATAAATACATTTATTTCGTTATGTTTAAAACAAATTAATAAAATAATACTCAATGCACAATAAGGAACCTTTTTAACCTACTTAATTTATTGTGACTAATATTAAACACTCGTATATACGAGTGTTTAATATTAGTCACTTATTTACCTTTTAAATTTTAAGAATGAATGAACGATCGAAATGAATGAAAAAGATAAAAGAAAAGTGAAAAGTTGTAAGAATGCTATTATTTATAACTTTGTTTTTGTTCATCTATTTTTTGTATTTTACATCTATTTTTTGTATTGGATAATTTTATAAAATAAAAAAATAAAATAATATAATATTTTTCAACTTTCAGATCCAAGAACGAGTTATCTACCACTGACCAACAGCCCCTGGCTTCCGATTCTCATACTAGTATTGTATTACAAATTCGTCTTTCAGTGGGGTCCAAGATTTATGAAAAACAGAGAACCATTTCACCTGAAGAATGTCATAATCGCCTACAACTTATTCCAAATTTCGGTGTCTGCATTTCTATTCATAGAAGTAAGTAGATTAGATAACATTTGATCATACCACCCCTGATAGGAGTCATCCTGTAACAGTACACTGGTATACCAGAGGGGCACATTATGGGTGTGGGTGATAGGAAGATCAGCTGCAATGGGCGATTTTAAATCCTCGTCGCTAAAAACTCGAAAAGAACCAAAACATTACGCTACGAAAACGGTTTTAGCGAAGCGAAACATAATATCTCGTAACGGCCGATTTTAGAACAAACACATTTAGCTTCGCTCGATTTTTACTATTAGCGAGAGAGAATTGACAACATAGCTTACTAAAGCAAGATGCGCGCATGCGTGAATCGTCACCTATGCTCAGGGGCCGGCTGTCAAACGTCAAACGGTGCTATGTCATAGTAAAATAAGAATAGTATAACATCTCCATATTAAGCACCGATTTCGCACTCATACAAATACAAGCGCCCGTTGTCCGTACGCTACCACTACATAGATTCTCGGGCGCCTCGGTGCTAGCCAGTCAGGGCTGTCGCGCAACAGCTAAGTTTACAAAATTGGAATGTTTTCTGTACAGGCTGTAATGCAAGCTATCAGAAATTACATTTACCAGTATTTACATTTACGTTCCGAAATTACATTTACGAGGTTACGTTTATTGTTCATTTGCGTAGGTAAGTATGTGTCTAGGTAAGTATGTGCATAGGCATGTAAGTGCGTAGGTAGATAGGTAGATGCGTTTTTGTTAATTATCTACTTTAACATACTAAAATGTAGGTATTTTGAACACATGCAACAAATGATGAATGGTGTCACACAAAGTCAGCACTAACTCATATATTCTGTTACAGTACAATTTTGGGAACCGTCTCTTGATCTGTAAACCATAACTACATAAACGTACATTATAATTATAAAGAATTGCATTTCTGCTTTAATGGGATCGCAATTTGTCAATTGTGTATTTGTTGTGGCAGGTTCGGCGAAGCGTAGGTACTTATTTCGAAAAAGGGCTCGAGATGTCCTACTGATGTTATTTTACTATGGTTATGTTAAGCTTTTGCTGAGACGCAGGTTACGCAGCACATCATTGTACAGATTTTGCAGGCAGGGCAGTTCGTATGCTGCGATGCAGCTAAATGACACAGATATATTCATTCGCATCCTAGCTAGTACAAAGAATAGACAGTTTTCAAATATAACAACAAAAATCAGCTCAGAGTCAGTCTGATTATTAAATTAATGAATTGTTGCTACTTTACAGTTTGTCAAAGCGTAGAAAAAATATCTGGAAAAGTGATTATCTGAAAACACACTCTACTTCTGGAGAATTCGTACTCTCGAGAGAGTTATATGACAAACAATTTAAGAATTTAATTCAATGTTCTGTCATTTTTGCAGCAAAATTATAAAATTTTGCTACAAACACGTTTCGACGTGCATGCGTTGCGCAGAAGCAGGCGCAGAGCAGGATAGACACATGTCTGCGTTTCATGTTCCCGCGCCGCAGTGTACTCAGCATGTTCATGCATTACAAAATTTTCTCTACCCTGCGCTGCCTGGAACTCGTCACCTGCGTCTCAGCATACGCTTAGCCTTAGTACGGTACCTAACCTAAAATATGGATCTATCTCTGGAAAAATATATTTTTTATGGGATTGTAAATGTTTTTCGTAAAAGCTTTTGTCGCAAAACACATAATTAATATATCCGTCTTCATTTCGAAAAAATTGAGCGTTAACAATATTTTCCCTGCCAGGAAAGTAAAATTATCTTTATTATATCATAAACTGAGTTAAATAAGCAATTTTGATAGAATGTATAAGAAATACGTACATTAAACAGTATGAAGGGACCGGACGCCACGAGCCTGACACGCCACGGAAGATACTGCTACTCTCCACGGCGTCGGATAAGAAACTGAGTAGGGTTATTGGGAGGGACGGCATGAGACGCTTCTCTGGCAGAGAGAGTCAACTATTTTTTTCCGGGCCTGTGCCTGTCAGATCAGGTGCGCCCGACGGAGGGTTAAACACCGCTCAGACCAAAAATTTATTTTTTTACAAATGTACATTTAGGAGTTTTCATTTTTTGTGATAAGGTAAATATCAATATAGAGGAAAAACAACTTATCCAAATGTAAGATATTTCCTGTTTACAGTATGATTATAGGTTTATATAACCTTCAAATAGTTTTAAATTTTGTTTACTTCCTAAACCTAAAATAATTCCTCGTTACACAGTAATAAATAATGAGTTAATTGTGATTTTTAATCATTTAAATTGAGTAGGTAACTATAACAGAATCTATTTTTGTTTATCAGCCTGTTATTTAACAAGATCATTGATATGTGGAATATTCCTTAGATTTTAATAAAAATATTTTTTTTAACTAAAACATAAACCTACTTAATTTTTTTTATAAGTGCAGCAGTCATGTCTTGGTGATACTTAGAACGGGCTATTACAATTGAATGCGTATAAAAAATTTTGTATCTGTGCTGTTGACCGTTCTCGTCGGGAGCCATCCTTAAACGCTTAAACCGATTTAGAAGTGTATGATATTGTTAGAATCATTATGTCATCCCGAGTGTCATAGGGAACCTAAACTGTCCAAATGTCAAAAAATACTTGTCTAAATGTCCAAATGTCAATAAATTAACATAAATATATTGTAAAATATACTTCAATCTATATGGATAAATACATAAACTACAAATATTTCATAAAAAACCGTCGTGATTTTTATTATTTTTAATATATTTACTTGTTCAATGTAGTCGCCTTCCAGCTCCAAAGGTACTACAAAAAGAGTTTTCAACCTACTGAGGCAAACGTGCGGACTTCCTTCTTTCAAAACAACGCAGTGTGGTCAGTGTGTATTGAGAAAATTCCGGCTCAGTACTCTTACTTTCTGGACAGGCCTCTTATAGATTTATAATCTATAATTTAGTATATCATTATCTATACTAATATTATAAAGAGGCAAAGTTTGTGACGTTGTAGGAAGTAATCTCTGGATCTACTGAACCGATTTTGAAAATTCTTTTACGAATAGAAAGCCACGTTATTTGTTAGAGTCATAGGCTATATAATAATCCGAAAAATGAAAAGACTTTTTCGTCGGTAGTCGGATTTGCAAAGTAAGTCGGAGAATAAGCGGTCGAACGAAAATGTTTCTAACTAACGCTGCCTTAACGATGAGAGATATATGATTAAGTTCTAGAGAAAAGTTGTAGAGCTTGATAATGCCTACAAAAAAAGTCAGCGATAACATATGTCTAACTTTTATAATTAAGTCACAAAAGTAGTATTTTATATTAAAAAAATAATTTAAATCGTTAGGTCATGTTTATTGGTCATATTATCAACAATTATGAATTCTTATCAAAATAAGTAAATTTATCGTCTCAAGCGTTTAAAACAAAAGACTTTTCCCATTTACTGCATATAATTACCCTTTTACTGCATAAACAGTTAAAAAGAAAATACGCTCTTATATTCAAATTGGCATGCAAATACATACATACATATGCAGTAAAATTATAATCCTTCTTTTGGCAGTCAGGAAATAAATCATAGCACTCAGTACTAACCGAACCACACTCATAATTTCATCACAGGTAAAAAGTTTTACCGCCCAACGAAGTGGGCACCGGTCAGCTAGTTCTCTTATAATTTCATAGCTCTAATAATTTCCGCCTGTTATAATTTCATAGCTTTCTAATTATTATAATTTATAATTTCATTTCAATTATATAGGACTAGCGGTCGCCTGCGGCTTCACTTCGCGTGGAGTTTCGAATCATTATAAATAGTATTATGTATTTGCATTTTCAGATACTACCTATAGGTAGATACTTCAATCATTTAAATACTTCACGTTTTTCTCACTCACGTTTTTCTCTTAGATTGACGAAACAGTTGAGGCAAAGTGTGAATTTTAAAATTCAAAAAAATTCAAAAAAACCTAGCTTTTGTGTGGAATTTTAAAATGGGTTTTTTTAACACTCTGGGACTAACCTATTTGACTTACCGAGCGATCGACCCACTGACTATAATATGAAAGCTCAGTTAATTGTGAATTTTCAAAAAAACTGTGAATGTCATTATTTTTAGCTATTGCATAGCTTTTATCGCGGGCGCCAGCGCGGCGACCGAATGAAGACATTTCTTAACGAAAATTAATGATTTTAAACTGATAATTACGTCTAAACGAGTACTGCTTACGATTCGAAAAAAATATATGTTAAACAAGATCATTTTCCTAATATTATTAGCTTTGAATATTTTACATTTTGTTTATATTACATAGTGTAATTAATTTGTGAAATTAGGTCTAACCGAACACAAAAACGACTACTACGCAAATTTTAAAATTTTAAAACCTGCACCATTTTAAAGATAATTTAATTATCTATTTTTTAATATACGATTTTTTTCGAATAATCCGTTTTTTTTGCTTTATCGAATAAAAAATTCGTGCGCGGCGCTCTATCGGAAGACGTGTAAATTAGTCCGAATCATTTGCGACCGCAGCCGCAAATGATTCTGAATAATTTCAACCTTTTCCGATAGAGCGCAGTTATCTGATATCAGAAAAAATAAAATAAATGAAATAAATAAATAATTATAATTGCATAAATTGTTAAAAATGCTATGCAATAGCTTTACCGCGGCAGTCTCCGAGTGCCACGCGTATTTTATTTATTTGTATGAGTGTTGTTATTTGAATGAGTAGCTTAAATATAAATTTTGATATCTGTAGCTCCAGCGGTTTCGACTTTCCTTTCGACAGTAAATTCACAGTTTTCACCCCCTTTGTGGGTTGATTTGCAAAAACACCTTCTTAGTGCCCGTATACATTATGAAAGGAAGTCTTATGCAATATTTTAAGTTACTAATCCAAGTGGTATGAAATGTGCTCTGATGTCAGTCAGTCAATAAGTCAGTTTCCCCCTTTAAAAAATTCTCATGGAGTTCACAATAAAAATATTTCTTTTATACAAATTTTTATCTTCTTTTTTACTCCCCCCCCCCCGTCTTGGTAGGGGGGGGGGGGGGGGGGGGGGTAAAAAAGAGGGGGTGGAATTTCCAAGAATTTTAAAACGCACATTTTTTATTAAATTTAATTGAAATTTAAACCTGAGGGAACAAGTACCAGTATATGACGTATATTCCTTCAATACCAAATAAAGCCAGGTGATAATTTTCTAGTTTCCAGATCCAACGATTTAGGTATCTCCATACAAAATTTCATCCCTTAAATTACACCCTAAGGGTTGATTTTGAAAAAACTATAAATGCCAATATTATCCATTTGTAATGAGTAGCCACTTTGATGTTAGTAGCTTCAGCGGTTTAGATTTTCCATACATCAGAATTTCACCCTTTTCACACCCTTAGGGGTTGAATTTCCAAAAATCCCCTCGTATTGCTCGATTAAATTATAAAAGGAAGCCTTGTGCAAAGTTTTAACCTTTTAACCCCAGTGGATTAGGCTGTGAGCTGATTTGTCAGTCAGTCAGTCAGTTTCTTCTTTTATATACATACATATAAAGAAGAGGCGTGAGATATAGATTTTTTGGTCAGTAATAGAATAGGATTGAAAAACGCGATATTAAAGCTCTGCTTTCTCTAGCTAAAGTTTTTTTGCGGAAAGTATTGTGGACGCACTTCAGTGTGGCTGTGTGTCTGCGTGTCTGTGTGTACGTCTGTGTGTATTCCCCGACGATAGCGCCGAAACGCTTCATCCGATTGAATTAAAGTTTGGCATGCAGGCATCATTTGGTAATGGCATGAGCTGAAAAGCTTGTGGTTGAAATCCGTCTAGCCAGGGTTGGCTCCCTGGGTAGACGGATTTCAAGGGAACTCCTCAACGGTCGACATCAGAGACTCAAAATTTTGTATACGCATTCAATTATGATAGCTCCTTCCAAGTTTCACTATGACATGGCTGATGTACCCTGGGTTGGCTCCCGATGAGGGGACTCCTCAACGGTCAACAGCAGAGACCCAAAAGTTTCTGTACGCATTCAATTATGACAACAACTTTCAAGTTTCACCATGACATGGGTTGGCTCCCGACGAGGGAACTTCTTAACGGTCAACAGCATACACAAAATTCGAAAAGTCGAAAAGTCGAAAAAGTCGAAAAAGTCGAAAAAGTCTGAAGTCGAACAAGGCGAAAGAGTCGAACAAATCGAATCGAAAAAGTCGAAAAGGTCGAAGTCGAAGTCGAAGTCCATTTCGATTTTCGAGGGTTAAAGGTTAAAGGGTGACGCTAGGTTTGGGGTGGGGGGATTGTGGTAGGATTTATGATATTAATATTCAGATGACTTGACAGGAAAGTCTTGGAGTGACACAACCGTTTTTTTTTCATTGTGTTTTGCTGATTAATGTTTCGCCATTTTGAGTAAATTAATTTGATTTATTATACTTTCTAGGGTATTCGCCTTGTATACTGGGACTACTATAGCATTAAATGCGAGCCGATATCGTACGAGGATACTCCAAGAGATAGAGCTATAGTTTTCCGAATTTGGATATACTATATGATGAAAATTATCGATCTATTAGATACGGTTAGTATGTTTCATTACTCCGTGCGTCGTAAAAATAATCATACAAGGTGGACTATTACTTTACATTACAATACAATTTCGTCGACCACTTGACGCACTTGGATGTGTCAATCTCGTTACGGTAGTAAATCTCGTCACTACTCTTTTCTTAACATACATAGGTAGTCAAGAACTTATAAGTAAGTTGAAAACGAATTTATCGCATGAAGTTTGTAACATCCGCCGTTTCGGCGATATTGCAACCGCCGTTGTCCAGGGTAGACTGCCCTGGACAACGACGGTTGCAACATCGCCGAAACGTCGAGTGTTACAAACTTCACGCGGTAAATTCGTTGTTATCTTATTTATAATGCCGAATAACCGCGATAGTCTTCGATTTCAATCAAGAATTTAACCATTATTTTGTCAATAAATAGTATCTAAGAAAATGACACCAATAAATAAAATGGCCAAAGATTTGGAACTTACTAAAAGTTATTCATCGTGAAATCTTTTTACAAATCAAAGTTAAGTCTTAATAGTCAATAATAGTCAATAATTTGAATATTTCTACTATGAATAATAAACTGTATACTGAGAGAACTCTTAGCTAATAAAATATCTAATCGAGTTATCTCATCATAACCTTCAAGTTATTAACATAAATGTTGAACAGCTAAAAGTACTGACGATTACTGTGGAGAACTTGTTGGAGGTTATGTAGAGATACTAATCGAAAAACCTTTGTTATTCATCTCTTTAAAGAAAACGAGTAAGCTTCTATCTGACGAATCTACATAGCTTTTTGAAAGTAAATTAGGAATACAATACAATACAATCAACTACTCCAGTAGATAGGCATTCCTACACTTGGATGGGTCACAAAATTAAATGCTTAAAATTTAATTCTTAAAAACATAACTATCATGATAGTTGTCATGGCTGTAATATTATATTCAACATTACCTACTTACAAATAACCAAAATATACTAATATCATTAAATAGTAAGAGAGAATAATATATTTAACTAGAAATCCAAATTCTATGTAGAATAATCAACGTAAAATAATTTTATTGCCAATCCAGTAATATGCCTTCGTATTTTCAAACATAAATAGATGTATACTAAATTATATAAGAATTAGAATGTCAGCTATCATAATACCGTTATGTTTAAAATTTTACAAATTTTGTTAATTATCAACATGGAAAATATACTCGGAATTTTCAAACTCCCTTATACCATAAATTGGGTTTCTTACCAAATTATTTTAAATTGGTCCTCTCCAACGCTTTTCATTTGCTCTGGAATCTTATTATAGAAGGACACATTTTGGTGAATAAAACTGTATCGCACTTTGCCAAGTCGCTGTCGGTTTATGTGGAGATTGGATTTATTGCTCGTATCGTGATGATGAAAATCACTATTCACCGGAACTTCTGCTAGGTGTCTACGAGCATACATAATATTTTGGTAGATGTAGGAAGAAAATAGAGTCGAATATGATCGAAGGAGAATTGAGTTTTATTTTATGGCATGTATTCCAGGTTTTCTTCGTGCTGCGAAAGAAACAGAATCAAGTGACGTTCTTACATACGTATCATCATATCAGCATGGTGGCGCTTTGCTACTTCGGAACGAAATACGTCGCTGGTGAGTTGTTTAAAATAATGTGATTTCTGGAAAATTCTCTCAGCACTTGGAGGTGTCAACTACAACGGGCGAACCCGTTACCTCAGGAAGTTTTAACGATATTTGATCGTTTTGTCTCCCGTGCGGAGCGTAAAAGACGAAACAGTCCACTGTCTAGTTACGCCACTCGCCCGTAAGAGACCAACACCTTACCGTGAGAAACCGGGTGTGCAACCAGTAAGCCGACACTCGCGTCCTTACTTCCAATTACGGACAATTTGTCTGGCCTCCCGACTAGTTACGGGTTCGTGGTCGCTCACGCGGTCATCCCCCTTACGTAGCGGTGATTCGGTGTCAACCGAACCTATCGCGGACCACGGCATCATTTTCTCGGCTAGTTCACCCGGGATCGGTGGCCAAACGGTCGTTTCCAGAGCAGATGCCGAATGTTTGTCGACTACCCCCGCTCTATAGGAAACAAATCCGTTTCCAGACTCCCCCGGTTATCAGTCGGAATGTACAGTCGATGATTAGCTGCCGCCGCACGGTGCGCAGACCGTCCAGGAACGCCCGACAGACGATTCCCAGGGGAACTGGCCAGCAGGCACAGAGTTCTACCCGGGATCGTGCTTCTTCGTGGCGGCTATCCGATGGGTGTTGGTTGACCTGTGAGTTGGGCCGACCCTAACACATGGGTCATAATGGCCAAACTACACTGGGCCCATTAGCTCCCATATTCCCTCAGCGGACTAGAGGCAATATAGTTCAAAAACTTTATATTGCATAAATTTAATTTAATTTAAAAAAAACTGATCTTTTCATAATTTTTCTCAACATTTCGGCCAAGCTACATTTGCCGTCTTCACAGTAACAGCGGGGACGGTGTCAACTACAACGGGCAAACCCGTCATCCCAGGCTGATATAACGATATGTAATCGTTCTTTTAGCCGCAGGGTGGGAGTAGAGACTTAGGACGAATATATTCCACTAAATAACTCCGCCAATTCGCCCGTAAGAAGCCAACGTCTTACCGCGAGTCACTGCGAATGTGCAACCATCGGGCCAACCTCGCGCCCATACTATCAGGTTTAGCCAGATTTCTCAGACCTCGCGACTGATTAGGGATTCGAGGTCGCTTGTGCGGTCCTCTACCTAATTCAAATTTCAAATTCAAATTCTTTATTTATCAAAAATCATAGTTACAGATACAGATTAATTAAACCTAACCTAACTGGATCGCACGAGACGTCCGCACTAAGGTAGGCTCAGACATAGTAAAATAAAATTAGTAGGACATCTCGAGCCCGTTTTTGAAATAAGTACCTACGCTTCGCCGAACCAATAGGGTCGTCATAAGAAATACACAATTGACAAGTTGTGATCCCATTAAAGCAGAAATGCAATTCTTTATAATTATTATGTACGTTTATGTATTTATGGTTTATAGATCAAGAGTCGGTTCCCAAAATTGTACTGTAACAGAATATATGAGTTAGTGCTGACTTTGTGAGACGGCATTCACCACTTGTTGCATGTGTTCAAAATACCTACATTTTAGTAAGTTAAAGTAGGTACTTAACAAAAACGCATCTACCTATCTACCTACGCACTTACATGCCTATGCACATACTTACCTAGAACAATAAACGTTACCTCGTATATGTAATTTCGTAACGTAAATGTAAATACGCGTAGATGAAATTTCTGATAGGTTGCATTACAGTCTGTACAGGAAACATTTCACTTTTTTATACATACCTCTCGCGTGACAGCCCTGACTGGCTAGCACCGAGGCGCCCGAGAATCTATGTAGTGGTAGCGTACGGACAACGGGCGCTTATAATATGAGTGCGAATTCGTTGCGTACTATGGAGATGTTATACTGTTCTTATTTTACTATGGATCAGATACATATAATTAAATACTGCCTAATGATGATTAAATAATACATTGCCGAATCCTGTGAAATCAATAAAAAATATTCGCAAAAACCTAGAATCGCACTGATAGGCAAACTGATACTAAAATTTTAAACTATCAATTTCAATAAAATTTTTTATGAAAATAAAATAAAATAAAATCAAACACAATTAAATTTTAGTAAAAAATAAACATTCAATAATAAAAAAAAATCTAATTATCCTTAAAGGTATTAGTGATAATAATAATTATATTATGGTAATCAAAAAGCACGAAAATAATCAATATATATGGTAGGTAATGTAAGCGGCGATTAAGTTTGAATCATCGCGAACCGAGCTATCCTTTGCCCGACTCTCCAAGCGGGTTCGGGTAGCCGATCGGTCGTTTCAAGAGCGGCTGTCATTAGGTTAACAGCCACCCCCGCCCTACAGGAAACAAACCTGTTTCCAGACTCCCCCGTCTCCGAAATTTCCATCGACAGGAAAGCACAAACGATTGTCTGACGCCGCACGGGGCGCTAACCGTCCAGAAGCGCTCGAAGAACGATTCCTAGGGGAAACTGTCCCACAAGGGGCACTGGCATTCTACCCGGGCTCAACCTTATACTTAGAGGCTATCGGATAGGTGTTGATCCTTGAGTTAAGCCAACCAGAAGTAACGAGCAGGTCTTAATGGCCGAACTGCATGAGAGCCATTAGCTACCTCTTCACGGGGACAAGTGCGACCTTCGTAGCCGCTTGCTGCGGGCACTCTAAGTTCATTGGGTATTGGGGCGGGTAGTTCAGTTCTACCGCCTGTGACGCCAGCTGGATTAGGTCGCAGCGATGAATATTTTGGCGCGAATTTATAAAATCGTATGTGCAATATAACTCACTGTATCCTGCTTAACGCTCCTGTTGTCAGGGGTCGGCGATGAGAACTTCTTAATTAAAGGGTTCTATGTGGTGAAAAGTTTAAAACTTCAGTATCCCGAGCATGAAGCGTGCGCGACATTAACTTGTAATTTGTAACGGCAAATGTAACATTGGTGAAACGTCAAAAAATAAATAATCGCCTAGTTCCACGCAATAATAATTTTTCTTTCAATTAAAATAACCGTGAAGGTTTTAGAGTTAACAATGAATTTCGTTGTGGTTAACCTTACAGAGTAGCAGAAAATATCTATCCTATAACGGTGTTATCCATCATTTATTTGAGATGGTATTCAATCGTGCTATGTAGTACTCTCAACTGTGCGGAAGTCTGTGGGACGACCAGCAAGGGTTCGTCCCAGTCGTTCAACCACCTACTACTCACTTACAACCCCCCCTCCCCTTCCCGAGATGACCAAGACCATTTAAAGACTGAAGTATGTCTATGTGACTATGTGTCTACGTGTCTGTCTGTCTGTGTGTGTGTATTCCTTCACGATAGCGCCCAAATGCTTCATGCTATTGAGCTAAAATTTGACATGCAGGCATCATTTGGTCATGACAAGAGTTGGAAAGATTGTGGTTAAAATCGGTCCACCAGAGGGCGCGCTAGTCATACTTCAATCTCGAAATATCGGACTTAGAGACTTGAAATTCGGTACAAAAGTGCCTTTTGGTTGGGATATCTCATATGTACAAGTGACACAAATAATAATTGAAGTCCGCCATATATTAATGAAATAGTAAGGCCCTTAAAAGCGGCGAAATTCGAATTCAAAAGCTCACGGCGACCTGCGTTTCAATTATGATTTTTAAATTGAATGAGATGACGCGCGTTTGAAATTAAAATTTTCATTGAGTTGCGACGCTTAATAACATAAATTTTCGCCAACTGCTCATAGACTTTATTTATGAAATGAATATTCAGATGATGTAAGAAAGAAACCTTTTTAGGCTACTTAATTTATTGGTTAATTTCGTTATTTATTTATCTATATATTTATTTATTTTACTTATCTGTAATATAATATTTAATTTTCTTTATTTAATATTAGTTGTTTATTTATATACATAGTTAAATATTATATTAACCTTAAAATGTTTAAGATTGAATGAGCGATCGGAATGAATGAATGTAAAAAAAATTAAAAGTGAAGTGACTATGTCTTAAATACTATCACCCCAGAACAGGTATACAATCTAAAGGGGTGATTAAATCCGCACAAATGTAATCTTATCTGCTTCGCAAAAAAAAATGTTAAAATATTTTTTTTTTTTTGCAAATTCAATTTTCCTCTATTGGATAATTTTATAAAACAAAAAAAATAAATAAATAAAATGTTAATCCCTGGCCACTTGCTAGGACAGTCTTGGAGCGAAATAACCGACTTTTTGATGCGATTCCCATTTCATCAAGGTGTGGCATTATGTTACCCACAGAACATGTATTACCTATTCATTTATGAGCAACGTCTAAACATCCTATAATAATGTATGCTCTTTGCATATACATTTAGTTTTAAAACAATTGTTATTAAAATATAAGTGGCTATGTATGTACAAACACGTTGTTATACATACATAATTAAAATAAATACATAAAATTGTTGATATTGGGTCTTTACCTATGTAATTGCTGTTTTTTAACACTGGCCACTTTGAACTTGGATCACTTGGGTTTGAGCTGGAAATTAAATTTTAAATAAATTTTTATTCAAGGCAATTTTATTATTTTTTAAGAATCAGATGTTTATTTGACTTTCCGTCGTTTTTACTCAAATATTTTCGTTTGTGCAACCATGGTACAGTTAAAAATTTGCATTATTTTCAAATATAAGACCATGTTCCGGTGTTTTCTATAACAGCTTCTTGCAGTCTGGCTTTACAGTTAACGTAAATATGTACTGTTAATAACTGCAAACAATGATGGAAAAGCTCGTGATTAAATAACCGAGCCTGGTCAATCGCTAGTTGCCACTGCTTCTGCATGGCAACGCATAACCACAGATTTCCCTGCAAACAGTCGTAACGTTGCGGGAGTTGCGGCTGGAGACTAGTGTTTCAATAGGGTTTCATTTTTTTCTAGAATTCTGATAACTTTTTACAAGGGAAAAAAACAACGTTAATCAGTCGGTGAAAAACGCCTTTAAAGCATTCATTGGTTCCTGTACTCGAGAGTTTTACAGCAGAGGAATTAAGCAACTCCCATTAAAATGACAAACGTGCATAGATAATAGGAGTCAATATTTCTATTAATTAAATATATATTTTTCGTACCAAGTTTTTGTCCTTAAATTTCCTTCATAGAACAGCAACTTAGGTAAGGACCCAATAGTAAAAACCCCTTAAAAAAAATAAGTTTTTATCAAAATGCTGTCTCGAGCCAACCCTGGGTGCTGTAGCCATGCCATAGTGAAACTTAGAACAACCTATCATTATTGAATGCTATACAGAATTTCGTGTTTGTGCTGTGTTGACCGTTGAGGAGTCCACTCGTTGGAAGCCAACGCTGGGTGCAGTAGCCATGTCATAGTGGAACTTAGAACGGGCTATCATAATTGAATGCTTATACAAAATTGTGTGTCTGTGCTGTTGACCTTGGAAGAGTAGCGTCATCGGGAGCCGATCCTGGGCGTAGAATCAGGTCATGCTTACTATACAAATGCATTGTCATCGAAACTGAATGAAACGGTAAAATTTCAACTTTATATGTTAAGAGGAAAAGGTCTAATTCAGCTTGCAAGATTTGACCTAAACACTAACAACATAGGTAAATACTAATACTAACAAACATTAAAAGGTAAATAAAAGTTTGCTGTAATAATATAAGTGCTGTGTTACAACGTTGACTTTGTATTGTCATTCCCAAAACATTTCGGAAAACAACGTTCTAGCACTCTCAATAGGATATTTGGGTACATAAATTCTCGAGAAGAGCATCTCGACTGTATAGCTAATAAATTATTCAGGTAAAACGTCATAGTCATCATGATCTTAAGTAACGTAACGCGTTGTTTTTAAAATACTAATTATATGCATGATGTCATGAGTTTTTCTTACTCAAATCTTAAACATATTTGATTCATTAGTTTCCATGGAATATAGTGTTTTGCCTGCATCGATTTAAACCCAGGACGAAGTTTATCGATTGATCGATTCAAAACGAGTAAATATATTAAAAAGAATAAAAAACACGACTGACGTTACAGAAATTGTAGATACTTATATATCCATATACATTTATGTATGTTTCCGGAACGTACTCAATTAGACCTTTCATTTGACATTGAAAATAATATATTTGTATTAATTTATTTACATTTGGACATTTGGATATTTGGAAACTGACTGTGTCTCTATTGTGCTCACCAGGTGTTGTAGGGCAGTGTCCGTAGATCTGCCCTTCCTATAGGCATACTGAGCATCAGCAAGCGGTTGAACAGCTAGGTGGTTGGTTTGTCAAAATAATATATAGCAACAAAGTCAAATAATTTTTGGTAGTTAGTTCAATGTTAAAATATACTTAACATACATGTTTAAATATATGTTAATAATTTGTGCACTTAAGTTTTATCAAACTATAATTTCTAACATTTGATGTATGGTTAGTCTGTCATTATTCGATAAGCATTTTTATATTTTATTTTTGAATTCCCTAAATGTTAAATTCATTTTTATTGTCATATTGATCAGATTGTAAAATCTGTAAAATCTCAGAGTAATGAAAGAGTAATGTCTTTGTTTAAATTATGTTTTCATCCTGGGTATTATTAAGCTATTTTGTAAAATTTATCTCGTTGGTCTTCGGTTCGGAATTATTCCTAAATTTGAGTTATTGTCCAATATTAGCTTTAAGAGGGAAGTGTTTAGAAAAAGTTGCCTACAATCAAGGACTTTAGCTTCCTTATAAAGTTCATTAGTGGGATGGCGATATGGTCTACCTACGTAGAATATTTCTTAATATAAATTTCTGCGCAACTTGCTAGGCTCTAGCAGGGTTTTACCACATCCACCCCATCCAATTATGCCGTAAGTATTTCTATCAAAGTATGTCGATGTTATCTCTTTTTCTTAACGTTCACCGATGATATTTTATTGTATCTGGAAAATGTGATTTTTTATATTATAGAAAAATCATGAAACCGCACTGTTTCTTTCAAAGTTTATCGATGTTATCTCTTACTTTATTACGAGGTGTCTCACTTCTAGAGTAATAAAACAAATTAAATTTATACCCATACATTAAATTTAGTAATTCAAAATATATAATTGCCATTTCCGTTGAATACCATGTTTTAAAACCGCCAATATCTAAGAAAACAGTTTTAAAAAAGTGTGTATTTCCCGTCAGTCTGTTAAATTGGTACCTATGATTTAGGTGTCACATGAGGACACTGTTCAAAGTTCAAAGTTCAAGGTTTATTTATTCCAAAAAAAAACCGGCGAGGGTATAGAACTTACAATAATTAAATACATTTTTTATAATATTCATAACATATCATATATCTGGCAAAAATTAAATTAAATCACGTTAGAAATCTGAAAGTCAATAAACTATACAAAATCAACCATTACTTTGTCTAAATATTAAAAAGAGCATTAAGAAATATCAAAAATAGAAATACCAAATCCAAAAAATATAAAAAAGAAAAAAATAATAGAATGGCAAATCCATTGAATGATCTTGCAAATAAATAAATCAATAATAATAATAATAATCAAGGAGTCCAATTTGGAAAAAATCAAATAATAATCAGAGTAAAAATATAAAAATACAAACAATAATTCCTAAATCATATTACATAATCAGTAAGTAAATTGTGTATAAAATGAAGTGTTCAGAATAGGATTAAAATGGAAGTAAAAAAAAAAATCAAAATAAATAAAATAAACAAGTAGTCAATTGTGAATATAAAATTTTAAAAGTTATCTACATGTTGTCATCTACTAAGGATGTTTCCAAAGTTCTGGGAATTTAGCTATATTTTTATTAGTTTGTTAATTTTCGTCAATATTACAATGCAGTTTTTCAACATAATCTCCATTTAACTGAATACATTTATCCCAACGATAAACTAATTTTTTAAGCCGTCCTCAAATAACTTTTTCGGTGTCTCCTCAATCCACTTATTTATGGCACGTTTTACGTCAGTTAAACTTTCAAATCGAACAGCCCGTAATGGTTTTTTCAAATCTGGAAACAGGTGATAATCACAGGGTGCAAGATCCAGGGAATAAGGTGGGTGTGGAAGCAATTCCCATCGTAAATCGTAAAACATCCTTCGTTTTTCTTGCAGTGTGTGGTCTTATATTATCCTGATGCAATAACGGACGCTTATGCAACTTTCCAGGCCGATTTTTGACAAGTGCCTGTCGCAGTGGTCCGGATAATAAATTCGAATAATATTCTGCGTTAATTGTAATACCTTTCGACAGATAATCCTTAAAAATAATTCCTTCGCAATCCCAGAATACAGTAAGCATTACCTTTCCAACAGACGGAACTGCACGCGCCTTAAGTGCAGGCCCTTCTTCAGATTTGCGCCATTCTTTGGATTGACTATTGGACTCAGGATTGAAATATGTAATCCACGTTTCGTCAGTGGTCATTATTCGTTGCCAAAATACATCACCGTAACGGGCTAACAGCTCTTGAAGTTGACGACAAGTATCAGACCTATTGAGTTTCTGGTCTGATCCCAACAGCCTTCGTACCCAGCGAGCCGAAACCTTGCTAACGCCCAAACAATCATGCAAGATGTCATGAACTTGTCGTGTACCTATCCCTAGGTACACACTAATTTGACGAATAGTCATTCGCCTGTCCTCTTTCAATAGGTCTTCGACGGCTGTAATGTTTCTTTCATTTACCGACGTGCTTGGGCGCTCACTGCGTGGCTCGTCTTCTAGTGATGTTCTACCGGTTTTAAAACGATCGATCCACCAATAAACAGTATTTTGGGATTCTGCAGACTCACCAAATACTCCTTGCAGACGGTGAATAAATTCTGATGTTTTCACACCTTCTTTCCACAAAAAGAAAATTATTGCTCTTTGAGATTTTGCTACGTCTTCCATGGTTACAAAAACAGTGTTATGAAAACGCGTCTATAACAGTCGAACACCTAAATCAGACTGAACAATTTTTGCACTAGATAGTTGCATAAACATGTCAAGACTTGTATGGCACCAATAACATTGCCTATAAGTTCTGCGTAATTTAATTATAGCACAATTCCCAGAACTTTGGAAACATCCCTCGTACAACGGGCTAACCCATCACCCCAGGAGGGTATAACAATATATAATCGTTCTTTTAATCTGGTATGAGCGTAGAGGCTTGATACGAAGGTATTCCACTATAAACTAACTCCATCGACTCGCCCGTAAGAAGCCAACGCCTTACTGCGAGACACCAGAAATGTGCACTAAGCGGGCCAACCTCACGCTCTTACTACCAGTTTGGGCCGGATTTCTCCGACCTTCCGCGTAGTTACGGGTTCGAGGTCGCTCGCGCGGTCCTCTACCTGGCGCATGCTCAGCGGTGATTCAGTTTGAATCTATAGCGGACCATGGCATCTTTTGCCCGGCTCTGAACTTAGGATCAGGTAGCGAAAGTGGTCACAGTTAACAGTCGTGCTTTTTAATTTTTTGAATTATTGTTTTGTTAATTTTTCAGGAGGTCACGGCATCATGATGGGAATTGTAAACAGCCTCGTTCACGCTGTGATGTATACGTACTACCTATTGACAACAATCAACAGTGAATACAGTAAAAACATTTGGTGGAAAAAGTACCTAACGCAACTGCAAATTGTAAGTATTGTTAGTTTTACTCTACCGGAAGAGGGAAAGTATTGTGAACGTACTTCTGTGTGCTTGTGTGTCTGTCAGTCTGTGTGGGTGTATTCTTCCACGATAGCGCCCAAACGCTTCATCCGATTAAGCTGAAATTTGGCATGCAGGCATTTTGGTCATGGCAAGAGCTGAAAAGATTATGGCTGAAATCGGTGGGTGCGCTAGAAATGCTTTCATCTCGAAATATTGGACTTCAGTACACCGATGAGTTAAACTCCACCATATTTAAGAAAATACTACATCATAATGGACAAATACCATTTTAATATCCCGGAAAATACTGAAAATATGGTACGCAAATACTGCTTAAATATTACGAAAATACTACTGGGGACGGGAGGGGCGATAGACGCTCGGAGGGTAAGTGTTGGGATTAGCATGGAAGTGGTCAAGGGGGGTGGGGGGGAAATGGGGGTAGGGGGGAGAATGAGGGTGAGAAGGGGGAGAAGGGGGAAAGGGGTGAAGAAGGGTAGGGGAGGGAGAAGGGTGGTGCGGGAGTGGAGGTCGAGGATGGTGTTGAAGGGGGGGGGGGCGAGGGGTAGGGGTCGAGGGAGGGGTCGAGGGAGGGGGGCGGTGGGGACTTATCTACTATTCGGGAAAGTCTTGGAATGACATAAGTATGTAAAGGAGGCGTACTATAATTTATGTAACTACCCACTAACATCAATAATATTTGAAAAGTAAATATATATATCGATCGATATCGATACCGTTGCAAGTGCTGACAGTGAAGGCCGTCCAGGGTCTGCCTGAGGGAATTCCCCCAGCGCACTGCAAATACACCAACACGTCATGCTGGTTACAAGTGCAGGTAGCCTTCCGGATAATTCATCTCTTAGAAGAAGCTACCGGATATGAACTGATCCTAACCATCAAGCCTGACCATCAAGACAAACTGTCCATCATGGCCCAAGCTGCATGGAGCCATTGATTTATAGCGTATTAGATTGAGCAACGTTTACAATTTACTAGTTACTAGTTAAAAAAAAATCATAATCTACTATTTTTATGTTCAATATGACAACTTTCGTGTTATAGCAGTATGGCAAAACTCTGTAAATGGCGCTCTAAACGCGACTATATAGTATAAAATAATAATATAACAACAGACGATTTTTTAAATCATAGTTATTATTAGATTAATTTCTAATTTGCTAATTTCGATACGTAATAATTACGCACGTCAACATTTAGACAGACTAATAGATGACATTCTATCTCTCCGTATTATCATTGACCAGCTGACCCGTGCCCACTTCGTTGGGCGGTAAAACTTTTTACCTGTGATGAAATTATGAGTGTGGTTCGGTTAGTACTGAGTGGTATGATTTATTTCCTGACTGCCAAAAGAAGGGTTATATTTTTACTGCATATGAATGTATGTATTTGGATGCCAATTTGACTATAATACCGTTATTTGTGAGTGTCCTCTTGTGAGTGTCTTATTTGTGAGCGTATTATCTCTTTAACTATTTATGCAGTAAAAGGGAAAAGTCTTTTATTTTAAACGCTTGAGACGATAAATTTACTTATTTTGATAAGAATTCATAATTGTTGATAATATGACCAATAAACATGACCTAACGATTTAAATTATTTTTTTAATATAAAAAAACTACTTTTTGTGACTTAAATATAAAAGGTAGACATATGCTGTTGCTGACTATTTTGTAGGCATTATCAAGCTCTCCAACTTTTCTCTAGAACTTAATCATATATCTCTCATCGTTAAGGCAGCGTTAGTTAGAAACGTTTTCGTTCGACCGCTTATTTTCCGACTTACTTTGCAAATCCGACTACCACGAAAAAGTCTTTTCATTTTTCGGATTAATATATAGCCTATGACACTCACAAATAACGTGGCTTTCTATTGGTAAAAGAATTTTCAATATCGGTTCAGTAGATTCAGAGATTACTTCCTACAACTTCACAAACTTTACCTCTTTATAATATTAGTATAGATTATAATGTTATTATATCTATGATTTAATCAGCATATATAAAACAATGCGATATATGTCATTAATAAATGAATATTGTTATTGTTATTCTTGGTAAAATTATTGTCTTTTTATATTGAATTGGCTCATTATAAGAAACTATTTATTATCAATGTTATTATAAATAGATGGCGAAATAAATTGCTAATAGTTTGACCGTTAATGCTATCAGCGCTACCTGCATTTCGTAGTGTCGGAAGGGTTGCTATATCGGTATATAATCTATAAAAAAAGTTTTTTTTTATAATGCCTTATATAATCAATGATTGAACAGTTCTGAAGGCGTATTATAACGGAGGGCAATCATTAGCCCTGTACGAAGATAGATCAGAACGTTCTTAGAATCACCAAGAAAACATAAAAAGAAATCAAAACCATAATATACAAAAAATAACTAATGAAATATATGTTATGCGATGTGTTGTTTTGGCGCTTCCGCTTCGTTCTCTACTTTAATAACTTTACTTTTATATTACAGATCCAGTTTCTTTGGCTCAACATACACTTCACACACATACTTTTCCGGCCATCCTGTACTTACCCCAAATGGGTCGCCCTCCTGAACGTACCACAAAACAACGTCATTTTATACATGTTCGTCAATTTCTACATAAAGAACTATATCCAAAAGAAAAAAGCATAAAAATCACCGGTGAAGACCGGTAAGACCGTAGCAGATCACCTTAGAGCAGGGGTTCCCAAACTAATTGACCCCGCGACCCACTTTTTAAAATCACAATATTTTGCGACCCAGCGAGAACTTTTTGAGAAAAGTTAGTGTGTGGTTTGATGTAAAAAATAAACAATTCATTTGTAAGTCATAAGTAAGTCTTTATTTTGTAGGAAATTGTAATGTGCGACAATACAAAATATAGAAACTAAGAACTACGTTTACATACCTAGCTACCTACCTACTTTAAAAATCATAGGGTAGGTACGGCGAAATAATTCAGTGTGACGGATGAGCTTGCATTCTATTTTTCAAAATTACAGCTTCTATGTCAACTTTAATGCGAGATATTTTTAAGCGCAGAGAATTTGTCAAATCTAGCTTGTTCCTTTGTCTTTATACATGTCATAGCAGGAAAACCTACTTTACACAAATACGACGTTGTGCCGCGCGGTCGCCGGAGGCGAGCGAGACGAGGCTAGAGACGCGGCACTGTCTCTTCGCGCGGCTTTTTAATCTTCCCGCTCTATTGCAAGGTTGCAAGTTTTATATTGTATTATTTTCAAGTGCTATCTTTATTTTATTTTATTATATTGCCTGTAGGTATCCTAAATACATTTAGACTCGTCAATCTATCTCGTCGTCTATCTGCCCTAAGTTCATACGTTGTGTTCGCGACCCACATTGAATCGACTCGCGACCCACACTTTGGGAACCGCTGCCTTAGAGCATAATTTATGTACGCACTTCAGTAATTATAATTAATTATTATTATTAAATCAGACCATTAATTTAAAAGATGTGGGTTATATAATTTAAAATTTATTCAGTAAACGCTGCTTTTCTGCCTGAAGGGATATATATTTTAAATTGTATTGTTTTTGTGGAATATTATAAAGTTAAATGTGATTGTTGTATAAGATTATTAAGAAAGGTTATATAAAGCAATAATGACGAAGGCTACATCACAATTTCAAAACCTATATCACGTTTATCACCAACCTTTACCTTAACCGTTATTGTTATTGTTATTGTAGTAAAACTGGCTTTAAAACCTATGTATTATGATGATTAAATAACTGGACATGTTGATATTTTTATTGCTAATTTATGAGTAATAATGTAATCTTTGACCAATGTCAATTGCGAATATCCGAAAATAATAAACATTAGTGTTTTAAAAAGAGTTTTTTTTATTGACATGGCGTCAGAAGTCGGACGGGGTATCTGTGGGTACCGTGCATAAGTGTGAGCAACTAGAGCCGTCAACTATAACGGGCGAACCCTGTCATCTCAGGAAGTCTTAACGATATTAGATTGTTCTATCTTCCGGTGATGAACGGTTTGGTGGTGAACAGTTTGGTGGTGAACGGTTTAGTGCAGCTTGGGCCACAAGATCCATTTTGTTCTCGGATCGGCTCAACTCACGATTCAGCTCCTCGAGTGGAGGACTCCCGTGTCTCAGGCCTCAGAGCTGGTGGACCGGTTTCTCCCGGCGGGATTGCATCCCGGCGCCACCGGACGGTTTGCGCACCGGTCGGCGATGCCAATCGGTTGTGCATTCTGAAAAATTGCTGAAGGGGTCTTGAGACTATGGAAATACACTGTTTACTAAGCAGCGGGGGTGGATGTTCACCTGTTGTCATGCCACTATTTTAATGACCTTGGGCCACTCGATCCCGTGTGGCACTACGGTCAAAGAACGCCCAGGTCCGCGATAAATTCAAACTGAATTACCGCTGTAATACAACAGGTAGAGGTTGCGCAAGCGACTTCAGACCCGTAACCAGTAGGGAGGACGGAGGTATCCTGAAGGTTAATTCCAGACGTAGATATCCTGCCAAAACTGGTAGTCAGGGGGCGAGGCTGCCCGCTGGGTAGCTTTCCCGGTGCCTCGCCGTACGTTGGCCTCTGACGGGCAGGTGGTGGAGCTTGACGGTGGATTGTTTTGTTCTAAGTCTTCTGCGCTCACCTCACGGGGACAGAACGATACATTTCGTTAAAACTTCCTGAGGTGACGGGTTCGCCCCTTGAAGTTGACAACTCTAGTTGTTCTCTCTTCCGTGAGGTGAGCGTAGAAGACTTGGATCGAAAACAGTCCACTGTCTACTTAGTTACGCCACTCGCCCGTAAGATACCAAAGCCTTACCGCGATATAACCAGGTTAATCAACCAGCGGGCCGACAATCGGGCCCTAACTTCCAGTTGCAACCAGATTACTCCGGTCTTCCGACTGGTTACAGGTTCGAGGTCGCTTGCGCGGTCTCCTCCCTTACGTAGCGTTGATACGATGTCTACCGTATGGGGTAGCCGATTGGTCGTTTCAAAAGCAGTTGCCGTAAGATTAACAGCTACCCTCGCTCTATAGGATACATTACTGTTTCCAGACTCCCCGGCTGTCGGTGGGAATACACAATCGATTAGTTGATGCCGCATAGTGCGCAATCCGTCCAGGAGCGCCCGAAGGTTGACTCCTAGGGGAAACTGGCCCGCGGGCCAGAGTCCTACCCGGGCTCGCAGTTCTGCGTGGAGGCCGCCGGAAGGGTGTTGACTCGTGAGTTTGACCGACCCTTTACAACTGGGTCATAATGACCAAACTGCAACAGGCCTATTAGCTCCCTCGTTTCCTAAGCAGTGGGGGTGGATGTTGACCTGATGTCAACTACTCTTGAAACAACTCCAAAACCAACCGATCTCGAAGGAAAGACGGACTTTAGAAAGTAGAACTTAGCATATAAAAATATCTGAAGCACTGCTCAAACTGGGCAACTTGCGGTGTCAACTACAACGGGCGAGCCCGTCACCACAGGACGTTTTAACGATTTTCTCGTTCTGTCGCCCTGCAGTGAACGTAGAAGACTTTGGACAGAAACAAATCTAACGTCCAGCTACGTCACAACCCGCAAGAAGCCAACGCCTTACCGCGAGATAGCCAGTGTTCCCTGGCGGGCCGACCCTCGCGCCCTTGCTTCCAATTGTGACCAGATTTCTCCGGTCTCTCGATTGGTTCCGAGTTCGAGGTCGCTTGCGCGGTCCTCTCCCTTACGAAGCGGTGAAACGATGTGCGCCGAATCTATCGCGGACCAAGGCGTCCTTTGCCCGACTCTGAACCGGGATCGGATGGCCAATGGTCATTTCAAGAGCAGTCGCCGTAAGGTAGACAACCACCCCCGCTCTATAGGAAACAATACAGTTCCCAGACTCCCCCGACTGTTAGCCGGAGAGCACAGTCGATTGGCTTGCGCCGCTCGGTGCGCAGACCGTCCAGGAGCGCCAGAGGTTTGATTCCCAGGGGAGACTGGTTGACCCAGTGTCCTACCCAGGTTCGCACCCCATGCGTGGAGGCCATCGAATGGGTGTTGACCCGTGAGTGTGACCGACCCGAACACATGGGTCATCGTGGCCACCTCATCATGGGCCCATTAGCTCAAACTGGGCAAACGGCAAACAAGTAAATATATTAATAAGTTAATAGTAAAAACACATTTTTAAAAACAAGCTTTTATTAAAATGCTCCATCCCGAGCCAACCTTGGGTGAAGCAGCCATATCATAGTGTAACTTGTAAGTGTTGGGCAGTCGTATAAAAAGAAAGATTACCATTTTTAGCCTGCATATGTTTGCTCGTAGCGTTCAGCTCATTTTAAACTATTAATTGTGATCAAAATCTCGAAATAAAAAAAAATAGTACTGAATTGTTCATCCTCTGCAATCTTCATTTTTTTTTCATCTGACCACATTTCGTTTTAGCGCAATTACTGCTGCCATCTATTTTAGGTCATTTGCATCAAAAGATGCAAATGAGTGTATTGTGTGTTTGCTTATAAGTACGCCGAAACTCTGCTAGATGGCGTCAGTATATTAACAGTAATAATTTAAAAAATAAGAGATTGTTCTACTCTGCTGTGAAAGTAATTATCGCGAAATCGCAACTAATCGTAATATTAAATGTTTGATTAGTCAAAATTCAATATTTAACATTTAATTCAGAAGTAATAATACGGTTTAAAAGAACATAGGTTCGTTCGGCCGCGTATTTCCGTTAGCGTGTGCAATATGTTTTAGTTAACTCCCATTCCAAAGTCGTGCTCTAGTGAAGGCACGAGTCCTCCAATCGAGCACGGGTTTGCAACCGATCTCAGTTTCAAAGAAGGCGAAGTTCGATGTTTGCTGGGAGATCGTTCCAGAGTCTTGCACCATGGACACAGAAAGAATAGGAATAGAAATCATTATTAAGACCCGGAATTTTTAGTAAACTGTCAGAGGCTGACCGAAGTACGAGACCGTGGGAACTTAGTGGTTCAAAAAGCTCGTGGAGATAGGATGGTGTTAATTGGGAGAGTACACGATATAGGAGAGCAAGTATATCAATATTTCTTCTCTGGCGTACTGGCAACCACTTTAACTGTGTCCTATATTCGGACACGTGATCATACTTACGTAGACCGAAGATGAATCGTATGGGTACATTTTGCAAACGTTCAAGTTTGTTGATCATTTTTGCATGTGTTGATCCACGCCACACTGGAGCGACATATTCCGCTGCGGAGAAGCATAGGCCAAGAGCTGAGGTTTCGAGGGTAACTGAGTTGGCTCCCCACGAACTTTCAGTTAGATTTCTGACGGTGCTGTTTCCGGAATAAATAGGTAAATAATCTATTAACGTTTTATAACTCACTCCCCCCCCCCCCTTTCCCTCTTGCTTAAACTATATAATAATAATTTCATCGGTGGAAAGTCGAAAGGACCTATCATACTTTATCATTGTTTTATTGAAAACATGCCCACAGTCGAGCCAAAAAGAATAGCGAGAGAATTTAACAATTTTTTTATTACCGTTGGAAAAGATAAACAGACAGCTAATCCTTCAAACGGAAAACAAATATTACCAACAAATAGCGTAAGTAATTCTATATATTTAAATCCGGTTGATGAAAAAGAAATATCTACTATAATTAAGGGGCTAAAAAATAAGAAATCTTTTGGCTATGATGAAATTCCGACCAGCGTGGTCAAGTCGTGTGTTGACCAATTATCAGCACCTTTAGCGCTGCTAATAAATCAGTCATTTCAAGAAGGTATATTTCCCACTTATTTAAAGAGAGCTATTATTAGGCCACTTTTTAAAAAAGGGGATAGTAGGAACCCCTCAAACTACCGTCCGATTGCTCTCCTATCAACTTTTGCGAAAATATACGAAAAGACCGTCTACACTAGAATATATAGTTTCCTTGAAAAATATAATATTTTTTCGGAAAATCAAAATGGATTTAGAAAGAACAAGTCAACTACACTAGCTGTCTTTCAATATACTAACGAAATTCTAAATTTACTAAATAATAAACATGTCACCCTGGGGTTATTGCTAGATTTATCTAAGGCATATGATTGTGTACTACACGAAAAACTCTTAGAGAAATGCTACAACGTCGGAATCCGAGGCAAAGCCTATGATTGGTTAAAATCTTACCTTACTGAACGGGAGCAGTGCGTTGAAATTACATACTTTAATAGCAATAAAAAGATGGTAGAACCTGTACGATCAAAATGGCTTCGATCACAGCATGGCATTCCGCAGGGAAGCGTCCTCGGTTGCCTGCTGTTTATAATATATGTAAACGAACTTCCTTTAGCGACACAACAGAAAATAATCCTATTCGCCGACGATACTTCTATCTTAATTGGGGGCCATACTAAAGCTGATGTGGAAAGCAGCGCAAACACAAGCTTTATAGAAGTAACTGAATGGTTAGGGTCAAATAATTTAAGTGTAAATGCGGAAAAAACAAAATGTATGCAATTTCATTCCTATCAAGCACAAAAATACAAATTTGAAATTAAACATAACGCTCAGATTATTGATATGGTGCAAAAATTCAAATTACTAGGGATAACAATCGACTGTAATTTGAACTGGAAAGCCCATGTCGAAGATGTAAAAATAAAAATTTCGAAATTTTGCTACGCTCTAAGGATTTTAAAACGAACTACAGATAAAAAAACAGCCTTTATGGCATATTATGCATATATTTACGCCTGCATAAAATATGGAATTACGCTTTGGGGCAATTCGGTAAACGCAGAGGAAATATTCATAGTACAAAAACGATGCTTACGAATAATATGTGGAATTCCAAAGACTGACAGCTGCAAACCACTATTTAAAAAGGAGTTTGTGCTAACGTTTATATCGATATACATCTTGGAAACCTGCAAATTTATAAGGGACCACGATCAGTATTTCAAAACAAACAATGTTGAACACGGCTATAACACACGAAATAAACATGAGCTACAAGCACCCAAGCCAAATTTAACTCTATTTAAAAAAGGAATGTTATACAATTCAATAAAAATCTATAACCACCTACCTGCAAATATCAAAGAAATAAAAGGAAAAGGGTTTACCGCAGCGTTGAAAAAATGGCTTATCGATAAAAGCTTTTACACATTAAACGAATATTTCTCATAATATTATATTGTAGGCATGCATTTTCATTTTGTTTTTAAATTAATTCAATTAGAAAGATTACAAATTTTCAATTATATACATTTCGTATTTATAGGCGGATTTTTGATTATTCCTTGATTTTGATTTTTTTTCATTATTTTTTATATTATTGATGAATTATTTTTTATTAATTGTTTTCTACTGTTACATTTTAAATTATATACATTTCGTATTTATAGGCGGAATTTTGATTATTCCTTGATTTTTGATTTTTTCTTTATTTTTTATATTATTGGTGAATTATTTTTTCTAATTGTCTTCTATTGTTAGCTCTACTTATCCGGTCTGTTTAAATTTTTTTTCATGTTAAACCAGTGAAATAATTGCATTTTTAATAAGATATTATAATTAGCAGATAAGTCAATTTAGCAGATAAGTAAATTTGTCAATCTGTTTTAATAACAGGTAATTGTGAGATACATAGTTTTACGCATTATCACCATAAATGTACCACCACAATTTCGGACAATAAAAATATTTCTATTTCTATTTCTATTTCTATTTCAGTATGCCAAACCAATGTTCTGCGGTAAATACGTCATTAAAGTCTACTACGCGCTAGCCCACAGCACGATTGCGTAGGGAAATATTAGGGAAAATATTACATAGGGAATATTAGGATGGGGGGGTTCTACAGATTCGGCGTTAGATCCGCTTGTCAAAGCGCAGAAAGCTATCCTGAGGGTCATGTCCAGAAAGCCACATCGATATCCAACTAACGAACTATTAAAAGAGCTGAGACTTTTGGACATTAGACAGATTAATGCAAAAGTAACCCTACTTTATTATTTCAACAATCCGCACACACACAACATCACTGACCACGACATTCTAACTAGAGGTTGCGCGTCAGAAAAACATCTAATTAAAAAAACCAAAACTAAATTTGCGCAAAGGCATTTTAGTTGTGTAGCTCCTAAACTCCACAATTACTTTCAGGATAAGTTTAGACAATGCAAAAGCTTACATATGAAAAAGGGAAAACTTACTTTGTGGCCAGGGAAAAGGTAGCTGAAATTATTACACATATCCTCGTTTAAAACGACAAGTTATCAATTTAATTTAATATTACAATTATATATTACTAATAAATACGTGTATGTAAATGCAAATGTATTTAAATAATACAAGTAGATAAATGTATATATTGATATATATAAATGAGAATAATATATGTATAATGTTTAATATTATAAAAACATGTAAAATATTACCATAGTTCTTAATTTCAGTATAAAATTACGTGCGCATCCTAATTTAAAAGAAAAAAATCTACCCTAGTACGGGCATTAACCTAGTTGGGTAGTTTTTAAGACATAATTTTTATACTAGTTTCTCTTAAATAAAGCATTATTATTAAAAATATTTATTATAACACGACTAAAGGGCACTCATCTCAATCTGGCGTATTGTATATTATTTTTAAAAAAGTCTAAAGGACAGGTGTCAAAATTACAATTCAAAATTTCATTCCAAGGGTTGACAAATCGGGTTTTGAATGCCAGATCCTTAGTTGGTATACGTTGCCACATCTGACTAGAGATCAACTGCGATAAATAAAAAAGTATGAAATATATATATATATATATATATATATATATATATATATATATATATATATATATATATATATATATATATATATATATATATATATATATATATATATATATATATATATATATATATATATATATATATATATATATATATATATATATATATATATATATATATATATATATATATATATATATATATATATATATATATATATATATATATATATATATATATATATATATATATATAAAGAATTATATATATATATATATATATATATATATATATATATATATATATATATATATATATATATATATATATATATATATATATATATATATATATATATATATATATATATATATATATATATATATATATATATATATATATATATATATATATATATATATATATATATATATATATAAGTACCATATAAATGTCATGCAGGTAGTACACCTCTTTCACGTAATAGTACACTCACTCCCATCATCAGCGTGACGTACTTTATGGACGATTCCAACGTCCCTAACTTTCAGTTTATTGATATCGGACCTTAATCATTCGTTAGGAAGTAATTCGCATTATGAATACTCGGATAGTCGGCAGGCTGCAGGGCGGTTTGTCGTCATTACTTGTCATTTCTATTTAAATCGTTGCTGGAAAAGCAGTTTCGCAGTATCGCTTCAACGATGAAGTCCGCGCACTGGCAAATAAAATAAAAGATAATGTACTGTAGAACTTTAGGAAGTGTAATCAGGTATGTGGTATCTGTTGTCTTACTTTCGATAGAAGTCGCCTATTTTTACACGACTGGACAGTCGTGCTGGGCAGCAAAAAAGAGTTTTCAGGGGCAGCAAAAAAGGGGTTTTAAAAAATATATATTTTATAAAATAGACCAGTTGGTAGGAATCCCTACTCTTGGCATAGTCAAATTCCTTTTACAATATAATGTGTTGTACCTTATATGGTATAATTATTTTTTAACCTCTCAGGCCCCGATTGGCAGATATCGGCCACAACACGATTCAGCGTGACGGCCCCGTTTTAATTTTATTTTAATTAAATTTGTTTCATTTTATTATGTTTTATTATGTTAATATGTTTAATTTTAATTATGGGTACAGTGGTTTGGCAGTAATTAAGGTTTTGGTGAGACAGTGTGGTAATTCAATTTTTTTACTAATTTTTACTAAAATTTTATGGGACAGCAACTTGTCAATCGGCTGAGGGGCCGAGGCCTGAAGGGTTAATATAGATTGACTATTTTTTTTAAACGAAAAAAAAACAATTATTAAATAAATTTACAATAAATATATAATTTCTTCTAAAAAGCTATTTGAGGTGCTAAAATACCTAGTAGGTATAGATGAAAAATACAAATAGTCAAAATATAAAATGGAATAGTCAGTTATAAAATAGTCAAATTACAAATATGTATTACAATTATAAATATTACAATTATATATTATATATTATTATATATTATTTTGACAATGAATTGTACTTTATTGGACTAGATATTTTCATATTAAATCCTTTATTTACTTAACAAATAATAAATATTAATGACTGTTTCTTTCTTTTCTCACATATAATTTTATTTATATTATTTAATCGAATTTTATATTATTGCCGATTATATAATGGAATTGCATTTTATTTATTAGATTATCTTTTAATATTTTTAATTATGTTTATTATTTTTTTTAATTCTTTTTTTTTTGAAGACCAAATTCTAGGGCAATTAAGTGTTATTAGGTTTTTAATAAAACTTGTACATCTGTAAGCAATCAAGCAAACTTGATTGTAATATTAGAGTCCTGTCCACCCTAGAACGGGCTAGTCCCAGTTGGGTGACAGAATCAAATAAGCATAAGGTTAAGGTTTTGCCATTCGGTTCCTGTTATTTTTGTAAGCAAATCAATGTTTTATAGTAATTAATTCTTAAATAAATAAATAAATAAAATCTGATTACAACAATAGAAATGCCGCAATAGAAATAGTCAATACAAATTTTATTAATATAATCCATCTCCCATTACCAAAATGATACAGTCAAGATTTTTTTTTACATATATTGTATTATAATAAAAGTAATAATGAAAGGTTAGGAAATTTAATGTATCACTTGAGGGGTGGACGAACGGAGATATGGAGGAAGATTCTCCTGGTTTCTATCCCCCTCCGGCACCTTGTGAACCGTTTATTAAATCAAATAAATATCTAACAATTCAAATGCTATCTAACATTATGATATGTACAAATTTTAGCTTACGTACTAAAGTTATAAACAGTGTAATTGAAAATTATTATAATGTAGTAGTTTAAGTGGTAGGCGATGAGACGGTGAATCCATGCTATTAAGTGGTCCCGGGCTCTGGCCGCAAACCGCAGGGGTGCCGTCGGAAACATCTACACCGGGAATGGCAAGAAGGCACGCATCCACGGGGGCGGCTAGGTACGTCACAATACAAAACGGGCGACTTCGGGCGATGAAGCAGTCCCCGGACAACACCGTTAATAGCGGAGGCCCTCCCCCAAAGGAGGAGAGCCCCGCTGCCTCAAATCCTCCCGGTTTGAAACCCAGTGGTCCGCAAACTCCCGGAACGCTCGGAAGCAAACCTTGCAACTCACGAGATCCGCATACCAGATCGGCAGACTGCCGACGCACGCACCAACCACATCCAACATTTTTGCCCGTGTAGCGTCCAGCTTAGGGCACGTCCAAATGATGTGTTCTGCGGTCTGACGACCGGAGTCACACGAGCACCAAGGATCGTCGCTTAGTCCAAAGCCAAATATCTTGGCCCTGAACTCACCGTGACCCCCGATGAGCTGCGTGACTCGGTGGTCAAGCCGCAGAAAATAATTTTTCATCCGCTCAAACACCGACAGGAAGAAACTATTAGTGAGGCGGACCGTACCGACGGCGTCCTACCGTTACTGCCAGACGCGCAGGCTCTCAGCACGAATCAGGCGGGTACTCTCCACCAACCTGGTTTCCGCCGGGTTCACCGTCAGACTGAAATAGTCCGCACGCTCCAAAATCTCCAGATCAATCGGCAGTATCCCAGCGATGACGGGAAGAGCGAGAGTGGAGATCGTCCGATACGCACGCAGTAGAACAACACGCGCTGCATCGATGACGACCGACGCACAGACGAGGTGCTCGTTCGAGAGATGGTCCAACAGCATGGGAGGCGGGAGCTCTGAACTCACCGCGATCCCAGCCATCGGACGAAATCCCTTCTCGAGCACAACGCACCGCCCGCCGATGCCGCGTGTTTTCCAGAGGAACGAGTACTGCTCCTGGATGAACGCTATCCCAATCCCTAATTCGCTCTAGGGTCCGACCGAATTCGGCGGTGACTGCACGACTTCCCTGTAGATTAAGCTGCGCAGAAGTATTGCCAGAGTGTGAGAGTTCGTTTGGCAATATTTCTGGGCCGGCAACATGCAGGTGGCGCTGATAGCATTGTTCGGCCAAAATTAATAGCTATTTATTTGGCCATCTATAGTAACATTGATTATGAATGGTTTTTGTTATTATAGAACTGGTTGAATATAAAACCCACTATTTAACTAATGCTGACAATAATAACATTAGTGCCATCTATTGCATTTTACATAGCCTAACTACATATCAACAATAGTGCAGAGAGATTAGATTGCCATCGATCTAGAATGCCTCTATTTGAACATAGAAGCGCCTAATTATTTTGTATTGACACCGCTCATACCAAATCAAAATTGACATCTTTATGCAAATTAATATGCAAATATAATTGACATCTTTATTATATCATAATTTTATTTTGAGGTAGGTAGTATACCGTATAGGTGTGTTCATTACGCGATCAATTAGGTTACTGGTGATAAGAGAATATAAATCTACACGTTGCGTATCATAGTAAAATGTTAGCTGCCGAAGATGAGTTTTAATTAACCGCCATACTTTAAGTAGGGGAATAAGTACGAGCAAATAAGCAACTTTAAATATAAATTTCTGGCAAAAAACGTCTATTTTTTAAATATGAAAATTTTATATATTTATTAAAAAGCATAAAAAGCGCTGGGTGCACTGCGCCATCTAGAGGTAGGTATGTAAAATATCACGATATTGTTTATTTGCGATATTTTACATAACTCTAGATGGCGCAGCGTGCCCAACGCTTCTCAAACGTTTATTCAATAGGTTTTTTTTGTACAAATTTATATGAAAAAAAATTTACCAAAATGCTTTTTTCCCCTAGTTTTTATTGTAGTTTGTTAACTTGCTCATACTGATTCACCCACTTAAATGTTGCCCATTAATTAAAACTTGCCCTAATTAAGTTAATGTTATAGCATTATATTCACTAAAGTACGAGTTCAAAGCTTCGATAGAAATAAATGTCAAGATCTACGAAGATCAGGTTCACAACGTTATATATAACACAATAGTCAGGGGGGCAGTGAATATTTTTAGGACCTATTTTCCCAGTTTTTGAAAGTAATTAAATCTGGTGTGTTATTGATGCTGATCAAGACAGTCCGAGTCTGGCAAAGATTATGCGGTGGGTGGGTGGGCGGGAGGTGCAATCGAATTGTACTTATTTTCCCAGTTATAACATTTTTCCATTTACTAGAGTCGATCATTAAATGCACAAAAATAGCAGTCTGACTATTTTAAGAAGTCGCGAAATGCGTCTGGCGGGATCTAGAAATTAGATAAAAATACATACTCATTGCCCTCGTTTTCAATCTTAAAATGTTTGTACATAATAATTAATCCTATAACTCCACAATAAAAATATATCTTGCTGATGTTAATAATAACTAATGCCTCGTCAGATTTTGCTACTGAGGTTTGAGGCAGTGCGCACTGTTTTATGCGCGTAATTCGTATAATGCGCGTCAAACCCGTTTCAGTGCCCGTTCCGCTTTAAATGCGTCTGGAAAAGCCCTGGCGAAGCCTTCTAAGCTTCTAAGCTATCGTCTGGCAAAGCCTTCAAAGCTATCGTTATAATATTAGGTATCATCTGACCAATTTTTAGATGTGCAAAAAAAGGACCACCATTTTGTTCGGTTTTTAGGCATTTCCCAGCTCAACGCACCGGAAAATCCCCTACAACATACATGTCCGCTACTTAGAATTAGTCACTGAATAATCCTATCGACGTTTGGTGACTGGGAAAATCAGTACCGAAAAAAATCACTAGCTCCCCGACTATAAGGCATCACGCATGTTATTCGTATCTCGTGTCGACGTTGATGCTAGCACTAAGGCCTGTTTCACACATACTCGGCTCACACATACCGATCATATTAGGTTTTGTGTTTACTTCCGTACACTCATATCAGTAGTCATGAAGGGATCATGAAGGGAAAGCAAGTTGGTGCCGTGTTGTTTCTCTATAGAAACATTAAAAAACAAAGAAGGAATACTAGTCCGCCATTTGTGCATAAATTGTCTTTTTTATAAAACCAGTGTAATATTTATTCATTAAGTTATGTTTTTATAGCACAATAAAGTTATTCTATTCTATTCTATTCTATACTAGAATTCAGAAGATCAAACTGAACTAACTTTAAAATTTCTCTCAGGAGATCCGCTTTTGGCCAATCCAATTACTTGTATCTTGCTCCCAAATTGTACAACATCCTACCACTGGATATTAACAAAATAAAATTTCACATATTATATTAAAAAAAAGATTGATCGCATACTTTCAAAACTGTGCCACTGCAGATATTAAATATATTATTAGATAAATAAATTTTAAAATGAAAACGTAAGTAGGTATAAATAGAAATATATTTTTTTTGTGATAGAATAATGTAGTGACTATATATAATAATATTATTCGTGTGTGTATTATTATTAAAATTATCATTATTTTATTTTTTTATTTCTCATCATTTATTTATTTATTTCATTCATTTTACTTATCAAAGGATATATAGAAAAGGAATTAATTTCTAGTTAAATAAAGCGACAGCTTGAATCATCCCACCCACGCAGCCCGAGGCACTTCACACAGTACGGCCAAAATGAACGTGCCCCTGGAGTCATAAATCATTAGGCCCGACCTCTCGCTCACACTCGCTGTCTTTCGCTCGCACTATGGGGATCCGTGTTTTAAAAATAATAATAGCAGTATCGATGGATTATCGATGTATCGATGGAATATCGATGGATTATGATGGATCGATGGCTGGATCGATATAGATGCCAAGATATTATAGATTATGATGAAAATTTTCGATGGATTTATTTGTAATAAATGGTTTAGTTAGTTTTAAACTCATTTATTAAGAAAAATTTTCGTAAATACAAACTAACGTATACATGCAACAATAAAGTGAAATAAAAGTGTAAAGAATATTAAAAAAATATTTACATTAACCTAAATCTTATCAAATGTAACATGAAACTAAGTACTAAATATTACAAATTACATTTTAACAAAAAATACAATTATAGGTTGGTCAGGCTAAACAAATATATATTAAAAAAGCTATATTCTACTCGTCATCTGAACTGCTGTCGCTGCGATCTTGTAGATTTATAACCAAACGGTGCTGGTCTCTGTAAATATATTTTTCAAAATCAGCTCTTTGCAGATCTTCCGCGTGTTTAACACACTTGGCCCAATTTTCCTGTGTAATATTTTCTACGGCTTCGTGAAACAATTTCTCGACATCTGCTAAATTAAACGTATTGTTCTTCGAAGCGACTTCTCCTTTAACCTGAGCCCAGATGAGCTCAATAGGATTACATATATTGACAGTGGTATGGTGGTAAGCGTATCAATTCGTGTCCTAATTCGTTTGCCAATTGATCCAAAGCATACACTTTCGAAGGATTACTTGCTTTCACCTTACGTATTAACTCCTCTACAATCTCGACTTTTAAAAAACGTTTGAACCACTCCATATATGTGTCACCATTCATTTCTGTATGATAGTCTAAGTTCTTAGATTTCACCGCTCTAAACAACAATTTAGCCTCTGGAACAAAACCAGTCTTTGCAGACCCAACATGACAAAGAATAAGCCTAGATCCTTTTCCGGTTTTCTGGTTCCTGAATCCGCCTTCATCGTTTTTGTCGTGCCACATACGTCTTCTTAAATGATTCTGGTTAACCCAGGTCTCATCGAGGTAAAATCGGGATCGAGAATCATTGGTGGTAATTAAGTTGTGCATTTTTCTTAAAAACTCCATTCTGGCACACAATGTCACTCCTTTCCATTAAATATTTCCGTCCGTCGTCTTCATTTCGATATTTGTAACCTATACTCTGCAAAATGGTTTTCATGGAACTTTTCCCGCATTTAAATTCAGGTATGGCATCCTTAAATTTGTTGAGTATATTATCCACTGTAGGATATTCTCCGTTATCATAATATGATGTGATGATACGTCTCAGCACATCGATGTCGAAGTTATCTAAATTGGTTACAGTTGCCGGCTTAAATGTCTCTCTTGGTGTAGTAGGAAGCCCTGATTGTAAAACTTCTTGTTTTATTTTTTTGACAGTCCGCAAAGATACTCCACAAATTGACGCCGTCATTTCTTGAGGTTTATTAAGATTGATGACAGAAATTTTTGCATGGTTTCTTTTACGTTCGTCAAAAAATGTCAAAACGTTATGGATAAGACACCAAGTTTGTATGTTAATATCGCCCTTCAACTTTAGTAATTCCACGTTACAAAATAATGTCTCCATTGAGGGTTGTAAATCCTCTTAGTTGCACTGTTAGAAATTATACTGCACCGCACTGCTCGACAGACACTCTAGACACTACTCTAACTGACTGCCGGCAAACTACAATTGATCACAGAGCTACATTTAATTAGGTGACAATGACACAAATGCTTGAATTTGGTCGTTAAATATTTTGCAATCGCTACTTTTATCTATCAGAATATTTCAATCCATCAGTTATGTATTTCGCAAGACTGTAATGTTTTGGCTTAGTCATTATTGATTTCTCTTGAATTCCCTTTTTTCCCTGAAAGCTTATTATAATGATAGTGATGAAAGCGACACGAAGAATTTCACTTTTAATGCCATTTAAAATAACAAACCTAGATACTCCACATTTAAAAAAAAGTGGTTAAAAAAACGATTTCTATAAAAAAAATCCCGATGTATTTTTGTACGACATTCTAAATAATAAATATTTTTCATTTTGTTTGGCAACATTATAGGGAATTCAATAATGTAAGAAGTATAAATGTAAGCAACGATACAATGTCTACGCAACTACATATAAGTTTTTAAGAGAATAAATTATTTTATTTGATTTGAGTAAATTATCGATAAGCAACGTCGACTTGTTGGATCCTTACGCGCGTCGTCCGGCCTAATTGCTTTATGACTCCAGGTGCACGTTCATATTGGCCCTACATAGTCTTACGCCTGTGCCTAGATGTGACGTATTTGAGGTTGCGTTTTACTAGAGATTAGATATTAAGTAGAGTTTAAGTACATAATATAGGTATACACAATATAATAAAATATAAAATTAATAAAGGATTAATAATAATAATAATAATCATTGTCCTCAGGATTATTATTTTATTGTCTATCATCACCATGATTAACTCTGGATTTTTCTTGACTATTCATTAAATATTATATTACATTCGTAAAGAAATTTTGACTCTTTTGATGTTTTTTAAATATATTTTGAATTATTTGCTTATTACTGATAGTTTATATTTTTTATGACATTTTTTTTTTAATTTTATGTAGGCTTATTAGTGTAATTTTATTAGGTACGATAATGTTAAAAGAAAACTTCCAGACTGTGCGATCGTATTTTGTTTATATGTGCATCTTATCGGATATGTTTGATAGCCCACTTTGCCGGTGCGATCGTGTTTTGTGTACACTATATTATCGTCGTCAGAATATTTCACAGCACAATGGCAGGGGGGGGGGGGTCGAAACGTGCAAAGGGGCCACTAAAGGGTTCTCTAGACGATCAAGAATGCTTGTCAGCTTCGCGTCGCGGGCTGGGAGGGGATCGTTAGCCGCAAGAAATATCGAAATATTTTTTTTGTAATATTTACCGAAAATGACTAATTTTCTAGTTTTATACCAGGAAGGCACTCATTCATCAATCAATTACGTCTAATTAATTAATATTTTTAGGAAATAAGAAAAAAATATATATTTGCATATTTCCTGCGGTTTACGATCCCCTCCCAGCCCGCGACGCGAAGCTTGACAAACATGCTTGATCGTCTAGAGAGCCCCTAAGATTTCGACGGCCTCAGGGCCTCTACATGGGTTAATCCGGCACTGGGCGCTCATCGGAAGAAGAACTGTGGAGAAACCTGTTCGTGTTGAGGGAGTACTCGGTGCTCTAATGTTTCTAGTGCCGAATAGAATTCGAAGCACCGTTTCACACTTAGTCTTGTCGGCAGCGACCGAAAAAGAACCGAAAACGAACCAAACCAAATGGAACCGCCTATGTGTGAAACAAGCCTAACTGTACTGACGAATGAAACCAGTTTCAATCGAAAACGCAATCCATGCTCCGTCTATTACGTAACACAGCCTTCACTGAGTAGAGAAAGTGAATCGGAGGAGTGAGCTATTGCTGTCTCCCTCGCTCTCGTGGGAATACCCCAGTTGGCGATGAAGACGGCTATATGAGCTTTCACTCGCACTCCCAGTCCGTTGGCGACCGGTGAATGACATTAGGGCTGGAATGTGTACGATTAATGGCGGTGTATCTTATCGTATTTAGTTCGATAAAAAACGTAAAAGCATTTTCACACAAAATCTAGCCAATCCCAAGAGGTATCTTCTAGATCCCAAATCCCGTGATCAAAAGCACGAACCAAATTGAGGAGCGTTTTCTCAAAGCGAGAAATCAGGTTTATTTTCAAAAATGATTTTCTAATAGTTCTATGTACTTCTATTGGAGTCGGAGACATCGGTGAAAATAAATTTCTAGAAAACGATACAAAAACCGTTTTTTAGCATGCGCGAAATGTGACTTTTTTCAAAATGATACATAATCTATAGATAATCTTTGATTTTGAGTCTTTTGATTTTTTTTTATGACATTAGCGTACATGTTAATACACAGACATATAAAGGTGCTCCCTCGCCGGAAGCACTCGCGTGTAATGTAACATTTTAATTTCGATTTTGAGCATTGTGTTACAATAGCGCTAGGCGTCGGCGACGTCGGCGACCGCCGACGGCCTCGCACCTGGGGGACCTCGCAAAAGTTTTACAAATTATTTAAAATTTATTTGTGGAGAAAAGTACTTTCGAAATTCAGTGTCAATTTAATGAAAAAAAAAACAGCCAGGAAAAAACGAATGTTCGATTATGAACATATTGATGAACCTATTCAATCTTTTGAAATGCATTACAGAATTAACTTTTTTAACACAATGATATATGCTATTCGACATCGAATGTCGATTTAAAGCGCTCAATGAATATTTTGAACAATTTGGTTTTATTTATGATATCAGTTAATTTAAATCGATATCAAAAGAGGACCTTCTCAAGCATTGTAATGATTTAGGTACAATACTGCGGGAAGGCGACGGCGAAAACAGTGACATACAGCCTTTCGAGCTATATGAAGAGCTACATCTTTTAAAAGCGAATTCACTTGACTCTGTCAACGACGCGAAACAAATCATTTAGTACATTTTAGAAAATAATTTTGAAGAAATATATCCAAATGTTTACATAGCAATTAGAATCATGCTCACAGTTTCCGTCAGTACAGCTTTCGCTGAGAGAAGCTTCTCAAAGTTAAAATTGATTAAGACCTACTTGAGAAACATGATGACCCAAGAGAGACTATTTGCGTTATCAATTCTATCAATTGAAGCTGAAATAGCGGCTAGTATTAGCTATGACATAATCCTGAAAAAGTTCAGTGAGGCCAAAAGCCGAAAAGTTCGTCTATTTTAATTTCTATTTGTGTAATTTTTAACATCATTTGATTATCAATAAAACTCGTTTACTCATACATTAGTTTCACAATAATTCGGCTCATGTAATCTAACGTTTTCTTTTTGACTGGGAAATAAAAAAGGCCTCGCGAACCTAATTTCGCCGACGTCCAAGTGTGGTCTAGCGCCGCCACTGCTGACTGACGAGCATTCGCCTGTATTGTAACATAAGATTCAAATATGCAATAATAATTAATTGTGCTTGGCGTTGCAGGTTGCGCACTGTAATGCTCGGATCTCCTCTCTCACTGATGTAATGCTCGAATCTAAAACGTTACATTACAGGCGAATGCTCCCGGTGAGGGAGCATCTTTAGGAGATAATAATAAAGAACCTACCAAGATACTGAAGTCATTGTCTTGTATAAAAGTCGAGGAACTAATTATTATAAAATTGTCAATGTCTAAATTACCATGGAAGAATTGTCAAATTGATACATCTACTGCAAATGTATGGTTTTGGTAAAAACTCGCACTTTTATAACTAAGACATTAAAGAAGATTTATATTTATATTGGCTTGTATTTAGATTTATTGTTGTCTGACTTAAGAAATTACTTTTATTTTTTAATTTTAAGGTAATTCTCAGATAACGTTTAATGAATTAAAATGTTCATTCTGAAAAAAAAAAGATTCTTGCTTATGCATCATTTAGAGACAATGGTCCTCAATTGTACACTGAGAATAAACTTTGGTTAAAATAACCCATATTGCGGGTTACATATACAATACGAATATAGCGAAGAAAAACGTTGTCAACAATAAACTATAAGTGGTGCGACATGCCAGATAGTAGTGGACGTGGCGTTCAGATGTTAGTGGCAACTAAATATTGTTGCAATCATAACAATGCTGGTATCTCGCAACATTTCAACCATTATATTACACTATCATTTAACAACCATTGTATTGAGTCTCTTAGTATTTTCTATATGAATGGGTACTTTTTTATTAATAAGATATACAACTTTATTGTTGCATTATTTGTTATCAGTTTTCACCCATCACCACCTGAGATAGTAGCCATTCTGGTCTGGATTTTTTTCAGCTTATTTGTCTAAAAATTGTAGGAAGTAAATATAGGAATGATAAAAAAATCATAATAATAATACGTACGAATATTAGGCCTGCCCAACTCACTGTTCAACTCCTATCTCCTCGAAGAGTGGCTTAACCTGTCAAGGCCGCTGTGAGCTTCTGCCACGGCTGTAATCCTGCAGTCGACGGCGGTTGAGGTCATAAGATCGCGGATTCGGGGGAATACATCGGGCGGAACTGGGCAGTTGGTGCACCATCCGCTTTGCTAGGTGTTGAATGCCCAGCTGGCAAATAACCAGAGGGGTCTGGAGACGTACGTTTCCTATGCCAGCGGAGGGTAGTTGTCAACCTGACGTCTTCAACCCTTAAATCGATCCGTCAACCACCCAATCCTGAGTGACCATGGCGGGCAAAATATTCAGCGACCTTGAACCCGTGACCAAACCGGAGGAAGGAGAAATCTGGCTAAATCTGATAGTAAGGGCGTGAGGTTGACCCGCTAGTTTCACATTCCAGTGCCTCGCGGTAAGGCGTCAGCTTCTTACGGACATGTTGGCGAAGCTAGACTGTGGACTGTGTTGTATTTGAGTCACTGTATCTGAGTGTTGTACTTGAGTCACCTGACGGTTGAAAGAACGATTCATATCGTTATAACAGCCTGAGGGGTCGGGTTCGCTCGTTGCAGATGACAGCTTCAAAGCCCTTGTTAATACCAACGTGCATTTCTTCTTCAATTGACATAAACAGTCGTACCATCGGTACGATAATTTTCTCGCGTGACATACGATTATTTGTACACGAAAGAGGGCACCACTTTACTTACTACATACTTTTTAACTGAACTTTTCTGGTACGCCAGCGACGATGTCTCTGGCCAGTATTGCCGACGCGTTCTTTAGTCTTATCGTATTTTTCTGTTTATGTAATTGAGGCTGCGTTTATACTATTTTTTACAATATATCAAACTGTAATTATACAATTTTTATCAATCGAATAGGTGGACCGGTATAACCTCAACACGCAATCCGTTCGCTATTTCAACACTCGTTATTTGTTCGTATTCGCGCCAGAGTAGTTATTTCACCAGCTGTGATGTGTTAGTGAATGATTGTTGGATTCCGGATATTGATAGCTGACGAAAACTGATGGCGGAGACAAAAACCAAGGAGGATGTAGCAGGTATGTATTTGATATTTTTCTCCAATAGACCTAATGAGCTTGTTAGTACCTAACTTAATTAATTTATTTATTAGCCAAAATGTATACACCTTATTTTATTTTTAAGAAAAAACATAGTAAAATATCACTAGTATAGCCATTGATACATTGTAAATTACCAAAAAATATAAAGCACCTACTTAAAGAGATATAAAATATTACTACTTAAAAAGAAAAAAAAATGAAAAAGAAAAAATTCTATAAGAAAAAAAGAAAAAAAGAAACACATATATTCAAATTTATCGGTATAAGGGAGGAAAGAAGGAAGAGAGGGAGAGAAAATGTATGATCGATATGGCTATTTTTTTTAAATTTGTTGTGTGGGGCTTTTCTAAGGTCTTTAAGAGTCTTGTAACACTGCGATCATTGCCGATCTATTGTGTTCGCCACCTACTATAGTTCTGCGCTAAGCCTCGTGTCATTTAAGAACCGCAACAGGCTTTTGGCGCCAGATTGTTTTACCTCTTCAGGTTGGAGGTAATGATCACCCAAGTCGGTGTATCTTTTACGCATCAGCGGGCCACACTCGCACATGAGATGCAGGGGAGTTTCCTCTGCCCCTTGGCAGAACCTGCATATTTTCGTGTCCCGGAGCTTGAGGCTGTACATGTGATCGATATCGCTAAACACATACATGTTCACCTTAACTAAAAAAAAATATGTGCGTATGTTTATCATTACCGTCGCGTGGGGCTCTTTGCTCCAAATCTACGAGTTCATTTAGTTTATTAAGATTATCTTGGAATACAAATCACCTGAAAATATTCAAATCCATTTACCGCTTAGAGAAAGCCTTAATGAATACCGTATTCTTCATATTTATTTTTGTTATATAAGTCCTGAAAATATTAAAATCCATTTACCGCTTAGAGAAAGCCTTAATGAATACCTTATTCTTCATATTTATTTTTGTTATATAAGTCTTCTATTTTATACATTTTTTTAAATTTTGGACCAAAGTGGTCCAAAATTTGGTGGGGGAACATTGCTCCATGAAATTATTACCGTAGTGGTAGTGAGATAATCGATCACCTAACCGAAGAAACTGTTATATAGTATCAACCATTATTAGTAAATCAGGTATATTTTGAAATTATAAATAGAGAGTTTTAATAAAAATCCTTAATAATAAAAAATGATAGATTAAGGGAAGTTTCATGAGACATTTAGAAAATTTAGTAAGATATACAAATTTACCAACTGGCATATACATAATCCCTACAGATCCTTAGAAGTAGGCACAATGCAATAGGTACCCATTAAAACAATAATTGGAAACCGTAAAATATTTCATTATGGCCATGCCCCACAAATTAGCAAACTCTTGAATTTCAAATAAACCAATTTATTTTCGCTTTCTTTATTGGCTACAGAATATCCATCCATGAGTAATGCAGATGGTCAGGCTTTTCCGGCCATCTTCAAGCCTTCAACTATTTAATCATGGCCGAAATTTCCCTCCTTCAAAAGAAAAAAATACGTGTATTCCTATATTTTTGGGATGTAGGATTTTGTAGTTATTGCTACATTGATCTCCAGCGGGTTCTATATTTTTCGGGATATATCTTAAACAGAATTTTAACAAAAAAATACTATGGAGGGGTAAATTTGCCACAGATTATATTTGTATTAATAATCTATGTGGAGCAAAATAACCCTATATTGGTGCAAACTAACCCCAACAATAGGATACCGTTATAGTCTGGTCAATATGCATAATTTCAATGTAAGCTTGTGTTAAATTATCAATAACAATCTATTTCATAAATAAGTACTATACTTACCACCAACTGGAGAAATCTTATAATTGTTCGGGGTATCCATCGATGACCAATTGCAGAGAAAAGGATAGATAAGACTAATAGGTAAGAATAAGAGAAAAAAGTAGAAGAAACCATATACGTTTGTAGAATTATAAGAAACTATATACGTATGGAGTGTAAAAAAACATGAATTCGTTTTTCTGTACATACTGGTCAATTAATTATCGTTAGTCAAAACAAAAACCGATTTTGGCGCAAAGTATGTCCTTCTGGGGCAAAGTAAACCCACACGACGGTACGTTACTTAAGTGATGCTAAGATTTTCTCTGACTGCGTGAAGAAAAGGCTTTTTGCTTAGAGAAAAAAAGTCAAAATCGTTGAACCTATTATTGAACAAAATTAGTAACCATAATTATCATCGTGGAATTGCTGAAGTGGCTTGTATTATTGACACATGAATTAAACGAGAAACTCGCGTTCTTCTGGGGGGTATTCTCAAGAATATTCGCTCTGTTAAAGCTGGACAGTCTATTGTGCTATGCACAATGTCATAGAGGAAAGACATGTCGACTACGGTCCGTCTATTATGCTAGGTTTAAGCCCGCTATAAACGATCCAGTTTACCGTGAAGATTGCAGCGCGTTTGAAGTGGCGTCCAGTTTGCAGTGCATCCATATAGATACGAATGAATGGAGAAATTTATTTAAAATGCCGTCACGTGCATGCGCAAGTCTTCTTCGATGCCGACTAACGTCATGCATACTTGACCGCTCATACACACGTTTAAGTTTACATGACGCAGCAAACTTGATCAAGTCGGTAGAATCGAAATTCAATTTTTGCTTCAAGTAGCCTTGTCATGCACACTGATAGACAAACACCGTCAAGTTTACCGGATGCCGCTTCAAGCGCGCTGCAAACTTGACGGTAAACTGGATCGTGTATGGCGGGCCTAACATAGGTTTAGTAGCTAATGACAAGTACTTGTCGCTTGCACTAATACCTTTCGTGTAAACATGCTGTAGCGCGTAGTATTAGTGAAAGTCCCAGTGCAAGTGCATAGAAGCGGATCCTATTTGTTAATCGACAAGTGACTTCTCCCACCACAAAATTAATAAGCACTTGTCGTTTGCCGATTCGAATGAACAGCCGCGGCAAGGGTTAGTGACAAGTTGAAATGACAAGTAAATACACGCTTTCACGTTTATTTTGCGGTTATGACTGCAGAAACGTCGAATGCCGAAACAACTAAATAATTCATACAGTAATTAAAATCCTTTTTATTATACTAAAATTTAAGTATTCTTATAATATCCCCTAAATTGACTGTATAATCCTCAGATTGAATTTTACATGCAGTAAAATGATGTTTGAAAACACTGCTCAAAATAGGGCGGCGGATGTATTCCATTTCGAACGGATCTCGTGCCACTAATAAATAACCTTTACTAATACCAACGTATAAACGATTACTTTTCACCATCACTAAGCAGGTTAGCGACAAGTACTTGTCATTAGCTACCAAGCCCGTGTAAACCTGGCATTAAAGAGCGGTTCAACCTTAAAGAAATACCCTCGATCCTCGTATGTCTCGATGTTTATGTTCTCGCGCCAATTTAGGTATTGCAAGAACCACTTTTGGACGCCCTGAACCTTGCTGACGGAAGTGGCATACATCAGTGACCATATCGTAGATCCGAATTCTAAAACACTTATAACATGACCGTAATATAATAGTTTAACGGTTAGCGTGTCGCTAACTGGCCTGCATATTCTGAGCCAGAATCCTAACATGTTATTGGCCATGAGAACCATGTGATTTATGTGGAATTGTACGTAAGTTTCGTATCTAATTAAATTCCGAGGTCGTGTATCAAAGTAAAATACACGTGTAAAATACTATGTAATAAACACACAAACATCTACAAGAAACGTAATAATATTATTAAATCTAACTCTTTTACCTGTATACTTATTATTACTTTATTTTCCTTGACTATATTTATGACTATTTCTTATTATTTAATTTTGGTTACTATTGTTTAATTATTATTTGACATTGTGTTTTATTAATAACACGATTGTATATTTTCTGTTTTCTATTTTAAAAAATCCTAATTCGATTATTAGTTATTTATCATTATCTAGTGTAATGGTGATGTTACTTTGTGTTTTGTTACATGACTGGACAACAAAAAAGGAGTGTAATTTGATCAGGGTTCATTTATGTATGTATGTTTTCCGTTTCTTTATTCCACCATATCTAAACGCTTGAGCCGATTTAGAAGAGTATGGTATTGTTGAAATCGTTGTCATCACGAGGGTCATGGGGTACCTAAACTGTTTAAATATCAAGTTGACTAAATGTCCAAATATCCGAATGTCCAAATGTCAATAAATTTACATTATATATCGTACTTAGTGTCAAATGAAAGGTCTGATTACGTACATTTTGGAAATATACAGGTATCTATATGGATAAATACATACACCACAAATACTTCATAAAAAACCATAATAACAACAATTTTAAATACAATAGTTCACTTTCTGTAACGGCAGTCGTGTGTCTTATTCTTTTTAATATATTTACTTGTTTTCTTTTTCAAATTGCCGAATATAGGTGCATATATAACTAGAGAGCTTGCTGCCTTGGAACAAGTCCTGGCATTTAGTTGGGCAGCAGCAGTACATACATGCTAATTCTCATACCGGCCGTGTTCATTTTTTAAAAAATATTATAAATAGATGTTTATTGATTAGTGATACATATGCTCTGTAAATGGGTTGTTTAATTAAGTAATCAAATAAATACTTTTTATGCAAGACAATCGACCTACTATAAATATCTATACCTATATATTACTATATATCTTTATCTATATATTCACTATACGACGTATCTGTATTATATTATCTACTGTTTGCACTTGTACTTATTCATACCAACGTACCTGTCTCAACTTCAAATATCGTACGGGTAAATTTGTTAAATACGTGGACACCCATCAACATAATGTATTTTTCTTCCTATGTTCCTCCTTCCCTTCCTGGTCCCTCCCTTCCTATCCTCTTTCTTTTCTCGTTTTTTTTCTGTCTCTTATCATTTAGATAATCTTGATGTTAACATTTAGTGGAAAATTGTCTCTGGTGTAATTTTTATATCTATCTTGTTTGGCTACTTACTTTTATACACTGTTATTTTCCTGAATAAAAGAAAAAAAAAATATAGATATATATACCTATATATATATATATATATATATATATATATATATATATATATATATATATATATATATATATATATATATATATATATATATATATATATATATATATATATATATATATATATATATATATATATATATATATATATATATATATATATATATATATATATATATATATATATATACATATATATATATATATATATATATATATATATATATATATATATATATATATATATATATATATATATATATATATATATATATATATATATATATATATATATATATATATATATATATATATATATATATATATATATATATATATATATATATATATATATATATATATATAT